>QRDG01000495.1:164316-404759 GCA_012064385.1 Puccinellia tenuiflora
CGACCTTGTCGTTGCCCGGCTCCGGCATCACGGACGGAGAACTCGCGTCGGGGATCGTCTTCACGACGGGGACGCAGATCGGGAAACTGCATCGGGGAACCGTCGGGGACAGAAACGGGGAACCGGTCGGGAAAGGCTTCACGTCGGGAAACTCTGGGTCGTCGGGAACGAGAAGCGCATCGGGAACATCCGGCTCCGGGAACGACCATCGGGAAACCGGGGAACAGGCGAGGAGCAAGGCTGCAATAATATAATAAAGCGCCGCGCAAATGGAAACACCCGAACTAAGTTGTGGCGCCCTGGACAAGGCTGCAGATCCGGTACTAGGTCGAGGGGAGTCCCATTTCTTCTCACATGTGGGTAGTGCGCTCAGTCATTGATCAGAGGACAAGAACTCGGATCCTAGGCGACACTAGCAGAACAAAACGCCACGATTGGCCTTCCGCCGGTGCCTTATCTCTATTAAATATTCCCATCGCCAAACATTATAGATTATCATGTGAATTTAAACCCAACTATCAAATTATAACAAGACTAGAACATGACTCGAGCAAAACAAACCTAAGCACGCACTACGACTCGCAGGGCCAACAAGGTAAACAAGCAATAGGGCAATAGGATGTGGGGGTGGGGCATATCATGGCTGCAAGGTAAACATGTAAATAGGACCGAGACACAAGCATCGCAATATAAGGCTAGCAAGGAGGTGTAAGAGACAGAAAACAAGCAAAGATAGCAAGTGAGTATCACTTGCCTGCAATCCGGTAGAGGTAGCAGAATCTGTCATTGCTCACAGCAAACTCAACGTCCTATTCCCGAAGAAGCAACAAACACTGGAAACATAAAAGATGCATTTTACTACTACGGCAAAAGAAGCGCATGTTGATAACATTGATGCATGACAAATTAAAGGTTGTCCAATTTTATTTCCTAACACATGGAAAAAGCATTTTAAATGGGATCGGTGCTCAATATAAATGCACCGGACAAATCCCATAATTTAGTTGATTTAGTTCGACTAAATGGATAAAGGTGCAATGTTAATTAAGCATGCATGAGTTTATAAGATACGGATATATATATGGCATAGGGGTTAGGGTTGGGGTCACACATGGGATCGAGGGATCTTCGGGTTGGAAGCCGTCGTCTTCGGGTCGTAGTCGAAGTAGTCACCATAGTCGAAGTAGTCGTTCCGTCCAGAGTCGAGGTAGTCGACATCATGGAGGTAGTCGTACTCGGGTCGTCGTCGTGGCGGACCTTGTCTTTCCGGCTTCGGGGTCAACGGGGTTCCACGGCATCGGGGTAGTCGGACACCGGTCTTCTCGGACACGCACGAAGGCGGCCGACACACAACTCGAACAACGAAGCGGAGGACTTGGCGGGTTTCTGGTGTCGGGGAAGATCTTGTTGTATCCGTCTTCGGTCACCGTGGAAGAAGAACTCGTCGTATCCACACGGTCGTCGACCTTGTCGTTGCCCGGCACCGGCGTCACGGACGGAGAACTCGCGTCGGGGATCGTCTTCACGACGGGGACGCAGATCGGGAAACTGCATCGGGGAACCGTCGGGGACAGAAACGGGGAACCGGGCGGGAAAGGCTTCACATCGGGAAACTCCGGGTCGTCGGGAACGAGAAGCGCATCGGGAACATCCGGCTCCGGGAACGACCGTCGGGAAATCGGGGAACAGACGAGGAGCAGCAGCAGCACACACGCAGGGCACGGAGATGGGGACACGGTGCCGGGGACGAAGGCGTCGAAGACACGGAGGAGACACGGGTCAGGGTGCGTGCTGCAGGGGATGAGTTGCAGGGGCATGGCCGTGGGCGGGGACGGGCCGGCCGGAGAGGAGGCGGACGTCCACGGCAGGAGGCAGGGCAGCTCGAGACAGGGAGGGAGGAGCTCGGGCCGGAGCAGGGCGTGGGAGAAGGGGGGCGGCGGCCGAGCATGGCCGAGACGGGAGGAGGGAGGACAACGAGGAGGATGGTGATCGAGGAGAGGAACTGGAGGGGGCCGAGCTCGGGAGAGCCGACCGGCACGGCAGAGAGGAGAGTAGGAGGGCCGGCGGAGGCGGGGCGGAGCAGAGGATGGAGGGGCGAGGTCGAGGTCGATGCGGCGGCGGGACGGCGCGGTCCGGGCGCGGCGCGGGGCCGAGGGAGAGAGGCCGGGCAGAGCGGGCTCGGGAGGAGCCGAGGCGGCAGGGAGCGGCGGCTCGGTGGTGGAAGACGCGGGCGAGGTGGTTGCGGTGGTGGCGGTGAGGAGCAGGGGTCGAGCCGGGGAAGGGAGCTCGCATGCGTGCAGGGATGGGGAAGAAAGGTGAGAGGGAGAGAGAGGATAAGAGGGAGAGAGAGTCCAGGGACCCGAAAAGAAAGAAAAAGGGCCCTTTTGAGAGGTGGAAGGACACGATTGGAAAAAACGAAAAAGAGGAGGAGGGTGGCTGCAAAAAGGCAGGGGGTGGGAAAACAAAACTGCCAGGGGGAAACCCTAGGGTTTGGGGTTAGGTGGGCTTGGGATGGTTTTTGGGCTACTCTCTCGCGTTCTCAAACCCATTTTTATTTTGCAAAACGATTTTGGCAATTAAATTTTGAAAACGGAGACGACTGTCTCGGTAAAATATTTTCCGACAATTTTAGAAAAATAAAATAGGGTTTAATAAAAATATTTTTTGTTGCCAAAAATATGCGAAGCGATGATGCCGATGTCATGATGATGCAAAAACAAAAATAAACAAAAATCTAATTTGGGGAAAACCCCGGGACATTACATTCTGTCTCTATACGCCTCTTGTTATGCTTCGAGGAACATCATGGAATGGTTTTCATTTAACACTTTAACTGTGGGTAGCATCTTGGGAACACGTATTGGTTGATACATCTTGGGATTTGATTTTTTTTTTGCTATATGTATAGCTCACGAGCTTTGCTTTGTTCGTAGTTTTGTACTTACTCAAGGACATGTTATTTCCAATTATTGGGTCAAGTTGTATTTTTTAACCTCAAATCACCTTCCTTGGGACCTTGACACGGCATCTGGCAGAGGGCCGCATCTATTATCGTTGTGCCGGAAGAGGGGGGCAGGGGGGCTAGCGTCGAGAGGATGGGACGGGGTGACGTCGGGGAGCGGAGAGGAAGGGACGGCGCTCAAAGGGTGGAATAAGAGACTTGCATTTTGATAACCCACAACTGCAGAGAATCATTTGTAGACTTTTCAATAAATAAGAGTGTCGAACCCAACGAGTAGGTAAAGATAAGATTAGTATTCTCTCAAGTTATATCAACCACTGATATAACTATACGCACACTGAACATTATTCTATCTAGGAAATAAAATTAGAAAAACATTACGGCTATAAAGAACAATAAATTAAAAGTTAATTGCTACATCGATAATAAACTATAAAGTAACAGAACCATGAGTGTGGAATGATGTTGAAAGGTGTGTGGCGGATTTGTTTACAATTAATTAGTAAAGTTACAAGGTTGATTGCGTCGATGCAGTTTTTATATAGGATAGGACACAATATACATGATTTCAATGCTTATGATAACATGTATTATTTGATTGGAACTCTAACAAACGTCCCTAACTACTAGATGATACATTAAGATAATAAATTACTCGTCCATACCATTAAGATAAAAATATTCTCCTTCATCCCATACATGTCATATGTCGAATTTGGGGATTATATTTCTGTCACTCGGACATCCCTACGCTAAGTCTTTTCAGATACTACAAAGCCTATGATGATGTTATCCATTGCGCGCATAAAATATATGATGGCAACATAGGACTGGAACATATCAACGTACAACTCAAATCAACCAAAGATATTCACCAATTAACCATAAGACTAAAAAAACTACACAAACAAAACATAGATACAATAGATCATCCCTAAATAATTTATAACGTCAAACACCATTTTTACATAGGGTGTGAGTGGACTGACGTAGTTAGAGTGGAGATGGCGATGGAGGTGTTGGTGAAGATGAAGAGCGTAGGCACAGGGCGGCGCCGGCAGTGCTGGGCACCATCCGCGCCGCCGGCCACCAAAGGGAAGTGCCGCCCCTTAGCCTCTTCCTCCATGACTTCTTGCTGCTGTAGATGAGCCCTCCCTTTATAGATGCCAAGGGATAGGCAAATTCCTGGGCTTTTGGTCACTGTCTAAAAACTAGGGTTTCCTCTCTTTATATAGGCTGAGACGATGTTTCTTGGCCCTCCGATCAATGCCCCCTGGATCCAAGGGATCTTGGACACCTCTAGAACCTTCCTAGGGCTCTCAACCCCAATGAGTCAATATGGTCAAGTCTTGGCCAAATCCATCAAATTAGAAGAGAGTTGAACCGAATCTCGTCACCAACTTTTGAAATCCTGTAATCACACCGGGGCCTTGGTAAAACGAGGATAGCTGCCACATCCGAACTCCGATTTTGACGAGTTTTAATTCTAGAATTATCTTTAAAAATTATTCACAACTTTTGCGACTAACATTTTGTCGTTTAATTCCGTATTCGTGTCATCACCTGACGATCTCTGAAATCTATTTTGTGTGTGTGTGTGTGTGTGTGGGGGGGGGGGGGGGGGTGGAGATTTCAGGAAAGTCACAATTCCACCGTAACAAAGTAAATTTTTTTTGCTATTTTCTAAGTAATATTTACACATGAAAGATTAGAATAAGAACTTATACACTTTTGTAACTATTAATAGGTTAATAAAAATAAATAAACCTAATATTAAATAAAACATCATAATAAACTACAAAGTTCGTTGATCTGTTTTAGACGTATCACAGTTTTATTCTTGTCCAATATCAAGGAACAAATGCTCAAGAAGATTGCCATTCGATTCGCTCAAAGATTCTTTTGCAACTCATATCCTTAATTTTCTTATAAAAATATTAGTCTAAGATGAGATAATCAGATAAAAGTAATTAATACGCTACATTTGTATTCACATGGACAGAGTTAGGGGGAGGAGGAGAAGATGATGAGAAAGAAGGAAATGAACGTAGAGCTAATGAAAGATATTGGGTGCCCTATACCTTGGCATTGATGGCCAGAATGGAGATATGAAGTGTACAAATTAATCTCTTTTCGCCTTGTTTTATGAATCAATCTCTAATTTTGGTTTCTTAAAATATTGCCCATAATAAAATTTAATGAAAATTGAGGAACTAAATTTTGTAGTTACAACTCGATAGTAGATAACCATTAGTTGGAGTTGATATATTTTATTGCCTCACGCAGAGATGGTTGTAAGCAGCAAAGTTATGCTCCTTCTAGTGTCGGGGATATAACCCCGGGTATCCCAGAGTTGGTGGTTTTTCATGCGAGACCCAGGTATGACTGGCGATACTGTTCACCCCGGTTACTGTTCACCGGGTAATGGCTACGTCGGGTACTGTTCACCAAACACTGTTCAGCCGGTACTGTTCATCCGGGATAATGTTCACCCGGGTAATGTCTACCTCGGATACTGTTTATCCGAGGGCTGTTCACCCGGATACTGTTCACCCGGGTAATGTCCACCTCGGATACTGTTCACCCCGGGTACTGTTCATCCGGGATAATGTTCACCCGGGTAATGTCTACCTCGGATACTGTTTATCCGAGGGCTGTTCACCCGGGTAATGTCTACCTCGGGTACTGTTCATCCGAATACTGTTCACCACGGTACTGTTCATCCGGGATAATGTTCACCCGGGTAATGTCTACCTCGGATACTGTTCATGCGAACACTGTTCACACCCGGTACTGTTCACCCGGGATAATGTTAACCCGGGTAATGTCTACCTCGGATACTGTTCACCCGGGGTAATGGTTACCTCGGGTACTGTTCACCGGGCACTGTTCACACCCGGTACTGTTCATCCGGTGCTGTTCATCCGACATACCCGAGTTATGTTCACCCCGGGTACTATTCATCCGGCATGTGTCGTCACTGTTCATCCGACATCGGGCCCACTCCGACATCCGCCACCCGGCCGGCCCACTCCAGCATCCAGCTCCTGACATCCAGCACAACCAGGTACTGGGTCGCTCCCAGCTCGTACCTGGTACGGCTACCAGTTGACCAAGCAGGAGCAAGACCAGGAGAGGACAGCCAGCATGGCTACAGAGACGCGGACGTGACTAGAGTACAGATGATGACGCATGTGCAGTGTTGATTAGACCCCAGTAGTCATTTCATCTACAGTGCAACACCCTTACCGTGCATAGTGTTCTGCGGGCCACCCCTTGTCCCCTGGGCTCTCCCTATATAAAGAGCACCAGGGGAGAGCTCTGGACAGCCCCCCGGCGGGCTCATTTCCCCCCTTTTGCCTTAGCTTCTTCTTCTTCCTTGAGCGGCTCTCCATGGCTAGCTCCATACAGCTCGAGGAGCATTTGTACCCACCGCATATGAGTTGAGAATACACCAAAGTAGGATAGATGCTGCAGTAGGGGTTTTACCTCCCCACGAGGGCCCCGAAGCAGGGTAAATACTTGTGTTCGTCTGTTCTTTTGTGTGCGTCTCTACACGCGCTATCCTTCCCCGAATCCTCTAGCGTCCATCGGCCCCAACTCAAGCCTACCCCTAGGCATCTGTTGTTCACCATGACGACATCTAGGATGTCGTATTAATCTCTTTGTTGTGATTTCAGCCAGCGCAGAATTGAAACCATGCCTCAAGTGGCAACAGTGAGAATTTCATCCTAGAAGTGGCCTGGTTTCTCGTGTCTAAACAATTATCCCTATCTAAGCATGCATAGTGAAGGTGCGGCAACGTGCACTAGGTCATCGGCCAGTGGTTAACAAAGAGTGGGTGACGACCTGTGGCGCGTTGGCGGATCGAGAGGGTGGACAGAGTGGGCCGCTCGTCGATCCTGAGATTTTTGGTTGGTGCATATACCATGGAAATAAATAAAAACGCCCAAATACCATGTATAAACCATTTTTCTTGTCAAAGTGGACGACCCTGGTTCTAACACGTGCGTCTGCCACCTATGAGACATGTAGCGGTGTTGTCTGCGGGGTTTTCTCCATAACGTTCATCTGGCTAGGCCGAGGATACCCACGGTCAAAGGCGAGTCTACTAGGCAGGCTTTAACATGCTGAAGCCTGCTCTCCAAAAAATGGAAAAAACATTTTACTACTACTAAACTGGTGTAGACCATTAGCTCAACTCCCGAACCCATCTAATTTCTACACAGTTCCCACGCATAGACCGCAGATCACTTAGATTATGCAACACACTTCGTCGCTTCACCGCAAGCAGTAGTCGTCGGCGTCTCAGCGACCAACGACGGACCGGCCGGTTTGCTCAAGCTGCAAGCAGCAGTGGTCGGCGTCTCGGCGACCAACGACGGACTGGCCAACCGGGGAGCCACAACGACGAGCGAGCGGATGGAGTGACCCAAGAGCTGATGGAGACGATGATTTTCGGAGTGCCGCACCAGTAGGCAGCAGCCACGCCCACGCGCTTACGCCACCAACCATAGTGGCCGCCGGCGGGGGCTGGAGGAGCATGCTGACAGCTGACCTGCTGGGCTGCCGGTGTTAGAGGACAAAGGATAGACGCCACACACCAGACAGAGGAGGCTACGACCTGGGAGGCTGAGCGCATCGGCAAGGTGTTCGGCACAGTGCGTAGTTGTCCAATCTTCCAATTATTTTGTTGCGATTTGTCTTGAATAATTTCATGTTAGATCACATGCTTGACAAATATTAGCAGTTTTAATTAGGAGATGATGTCTATTTTGCTAAACACATCCAATTTTTGGATCGAAATTTGATATTTTATAAAAATCCTAAACATATCTAGAGTTTGAATTTATCTGCGCTAAAAGAATAGGCGATAATGACTTTTGAAAAAATCGTTTAGTTTACCCATGGTTAATTTTGAGCCCGCCCTCTATTTTCTGCCTGGACTCGCCGTTGCCCACGGTGATGTTTTCAACAGACTCATCGCCTCCCATAGTCCCATGATGAGACTCTCTTGCGGAGCCATCATTTTATTTTCATCTGTGATTACTCTAACCAATGTTGTTTCAGTACCAAATGCATAGTATGTATACTTTGCTATATTTTGACTTGCTAGAAAATTTTGACCACACAAATGTAGTGTCATTGGTTCTCTTTTGTACTCTATAAGTTCGGAAAAGACTTGCTACCCCCATGGGTAGCTACACACCCTAAGTTTGACCGAAACGTATATGCAACGGTAAAATGAGATTACTCTAGTAGACAAGGGGGATGTCACTAGTAGAGTTGATAGAATTATTAAAAAGTATTTTGAAATTTTTTTCGAATTTTTTTCCATCCGCTGTGATTTTTTTAGTAAAGTTTGACCCAAAAGTCAACAAAAAAGTCAACTATGAAAAAAAGCTAAAAATGACGACCAAAAAATATTTTTTTGAAAATTACGAAACCAGTTTTGTACACCAAATATCCGTGTTTTACTATGAAAACAAGCTAAAACGGATACATATGGCTTGCATCTCCGCATAACGCATGGGTGTGTAGCTACCCATGCGGGTAGCAAATTGTCTCTCCTATAAGTTTCTATAAATATTCGTACTTAATCATACACAAGGAACGACTATTTAAATATCATCTTGTTAGATCGTACCTCTTTACATACTTTATCGTAAAAGCATAAAGACTATATAGATTATGCATTATAGACAATATTTTTCGAACAGAATTTTGTCACAAAATACAATTTAAGATTTTTCAATGATATTAAAAACTAAAAACACACCAATTACTATTTAATAATATTTACAATTATGTGTTTAAAATATGTGAACAAATATATAATTATATTTGTAATACTGTAACATGCTAAAAAAATAAGAAGTAGATAAGTACAAAAGTTTAATACAAATTTTATTTATTTTTATTCCTCACGAGCTCAAATTTAGTAATAAAGTTGTTGGTAAAAAAAGTCTACATACATAATTTGTCTTCTCTCGCTTGGGCTTTTTAGGATAATAGCAAGTGCAAAGGTCACAAAATGGATTCAATGTGCTTTTGCAAGCTCAAGTAATTAATCCACCACCTTCAAGTGTTCAGAAATATGTAATGATGGATTGTAGAAAATGTAACCTTTTTGGGTGGGAAAGAACATGGTTGCCGCTGTGGAGCTAGATGAGTTTTAGTATCTACTCGGTTTCTCCTAACATACCACACAAGGGGAGTCAGGTACAAATATCTAGTCAAATCGTTCCAAGTGGATTTCATCGCTTGGCACTTATCAGTGTAGAAGTACATGTTTTCCAATAGTATAATGTGTTGTCCTTATTCACTGGGATTGGAGGAGGATAGGTAGTCCTGCATAGGATTGGGATCGACATGAGGCAGTGATTTCTATTGAGATATGCGTGCGTGTGTTTATAGGATGAGTGTATACGTGTGTATGTGAGCGTTTGCGTCTGTACTGTGTTTCATAAAAACAAAAGGTATACACGTAATCCCGTGCAATTGGCCATTTTAACAAACACAAGCCGTGCACTGCCCACAAAGCTCCTCTGCTCCCATGCCTCCACCCGAGCAAGGGAGCGAGGGTGTTGGAGGGAGACGGAGGCCTATGGCCGGCGATGAAGCGGTCGTCGCGAGGCCCTTCCGGGTCGTCAGGTGGTGCCAGTGAGAGTGTGCGGGCAGATGTCTTTCGGGTCGTCCCACGCCTCCCCTCCTCTCCCAAGCTGCCCTTTCGCCGCCCATCCCGTAGACCCGATGGATCTATCACAGCTAGGAATTAGGAGACATAATTCCGCCGCAGCGCAGGAGGATGAGTTGTGAGGGAGGGCAGCGTTCAGCTTACAATATCTTCTCTACTCTAGAAAGGCTACGTCGCCTGCCTCGTGTATTTGCAAAATGCCTAAGAAACGAAATCGGGCTCTTAGAATTTACAGTTCTTGTCAAAGATAGATTTGGACTCCAGGTTGATTTGTTATTCAGTTCTGTTTTTTTATCATCACCAAATGATGTTGCCACCAGCATAGCATTTTGTTCTATTACCATGTGAAATCAATCTATGGATTATGAAGGCATCACCAGTTCCTGACTCTTTGCTAAAATGTGAACTAGTTGGCCATAATTCCAGTCTTGACCTGTAAACCTACCGAACATGGGTGCTTCTTCATATTCTGCTGCTGTCTCCTTAACATTTGAAGTCATGCCCTTACTTTGCTGGTTAACATTATAGATTATCTCTTGAAAAAAAAAAAACAGGTCCTACTGGCTAGTTTTTTTTTCTTTTTTTGATAAAGGGTGAATGTTATTAACTCAAAATGAAGCATCAAAAGGATACAAACACAGTAAGCATACATCCGGCCTCTGTATAGTTAGGATGCGTGCAACCGACAAATACTTTTTACCTATACTTTCACCATCATGTGTCCCTATTTCATTTTCGTTCCCTTGTTTACACACATCAACTGTTTCACCATTGCATCGCATTATGAAATAGGGACTGAATCCTTGATCGCATTATGTTAACTTCTGAATCCTTATGATATGACAGCAGTGGTCGGCTGTCGTTATGCTGGGATATTTCATCGGGCAGCGTGATATTCTGGGTGCAGGGAAATTCCTGGAAGGTGGGCACCAACCATATACAGCATCATCATATGCCCTCTGAATTATCCAGCGACTGTGGGCTACAGACTACTACTTATTACAGCACTGTCTGCAGTTCTGCACATGAATTGTTCCCCTGAGACAGCATGCGTGGGTTTCTGTGCGGTTTGGATTCTTCCAGTGAGGTTCTGTTTGTTTGTTGGTTGGTTCATGCCCCTCCTTCGTTTGGCAGTAGACAGGCAGGAAGGTGCCTTATCTTCATTGGAGGTTTGCATGCTTGATTGTTCTTCCAGTGGTGTGCTTTTTTTCTTTTCCTTTGCAAGAAGTGTTTATCTATTTTATTTTGTAGCGAGAACTTCGTGGAAATATAGAGATATGCTTCTTATGGTTGATTTCTGGTTGATGGGTTGGGGAAATGATGTTTTTTTATTTCCTCACACAAGGGTTTATATTTCACTGAAATCATAAACTTATAATTGAGCAAAAAACATCATTTTAATACGGGGTGAAGTTCAGCAAATTCTGATTCACTTCCGGTGAATAAAACGTAAGCTTCCGGGTTTGGCCGGACTGACTGAAGACCGAATCATCATATTTTCAGCGATTTCAGTGGTGGCCAGAATTTGATCGAAGCGAAACTGTGATTTTTTTTTAGATCTGAGTGCCTGCAGGAATGAATAGAGAGAAATGGGAACCGCAGGAACTAGCACTGCATCTGATGGGAGCCGGGAAGGCAGCCACTCTGATCGTAGTACAGAATAGTGCTGCTTCCCTCAGTTCCCCATTGTATGAGCACACAGGGAAAAGGATAGTCTTTTGGATAGAGTAATGACCAAACTTGAATCGAATTCCACTTCTTCTTTTTTTATTTTCTTTTCTCAGCCTTGGCTCATACAAAAACTCGTACTGAAAAAGAAAATACGGGACTATATACACAATTTTCTTAGACGTTTCTGCCTCTTGGAAGCAGGCACAGGCACTGCTGAACCTCTCTGTACAGCCATGGTTCCTGATCATTGATCCTTCCCCATGTGTTGCAAAGCCTCTGCTAGCTTGTCCCTCGATCATCACCTGGCTTCAGACCCCTTCATGATTCTCAGCTTCTTGCACGAAGAGATGAACATACTGCAGAGGGAACTCGGAATTAGGCACTTGGTTCATACATATAAGCATAAACAGTTTCTGAAGAATTAACAAAAATCTTAAATTCAGATGGTGGTAGGAGTACGGTACTTACTCCCAGGGCACATCTCCGACGAGCATAAGGTCGCCGTCCTTGTCCTCGTAGGCGACGGCGAGCTGGTCGCCGGCGGAGGCGGGGAAGGAGGACTTGCTGAGGAAGAGCACGTCCAGCGCCTCTCTGAGCTCCCTGTACCCCTTGTACATCCGGAGGTCGACCTTCCTGAGGTACGGCGCCCCATCCATGCTCACTTTCACGTACAGCTGCTCAGCCTTCTTGGCCGCTGCCGCCTGGAAGGTGTTCCTCCTGTACGCCCTCACCGGCGGCCACCCAACAACTTGCGCCTTGGCGGCTGTGGTGTTGTCCTGGTCGAGGTCCTCCACGGCGGCTGGCCCGGTCCCGGAGGCCTCGCTCCGGCTGTCGTCGAGCGTGCGCTTCGCCGACGGCCTCTTGGTCTCGCTGCCGCTGCTGCTAGTGGCTGTGGTGGTGCTTCCCGGAGGGCCGAGGCGGAGCTCGGTAGCGCAGTCGAGCTCCATCGATTGATTGAAGAGAAGAGAGGAAGGCCGGTGGTTGCGCTTTCTTGGGAGAGAAAGCTTGGAGAGAGAGAGAGAGAGAGGATGAAGATGAGGATGAATTTGGTGTGTGTGCGTGGAGGATTTGTGGCGAGATGTGGTTTGCCTTTGCGTGTTGTTCCCTTATAAAGAGGTGGTTGCCGGGAGGCTTTCAGACGGGTGGGATGGGAGAGGATTTTAAATGGTGGCGCGTAGGCGATGTGTCCAGCGGCGGTCGGGCCGACGGTGGGGCCCGCGGGACAGGTGGGCTGGGGCGGGGCCTGGCCAACATGTGGGCCCGGGTGTTGGTTTGGACGGAGGTCGCGGTGGTGGGAGGGAGATTCCTTGCCGGGCCAGGCACGGCTAGGTGGGTGGGTCGGTCGGTGGGCTCCTGAGTAGGCAGGCAGCCCATGTGGGGCGCGGGGCCCGCCTGCCTGTGAGAGTAGCTGGGTGATTGGGGGTGGAGGAGCCAGTGCGATGCGAACACGTGGTGCGTTCTTGCCTGTGGGTGCAAACGGGTTCGCGATAAGAAAAGAAATGGTGTGGTGCTCGGTCGAATGATGTTATGGGCAAGGAATTGACGTGAAAAATATAGTACGTACCACTTTGTAGTATAATAATAGTATCAGAGAGAGAGAGATGCTTGGTGTTTTCCTACATGCCGACAAGCGCCTCATATTTTTCTACACACTGTTGGGCATCTCATCTCATTCATTGGATGGTTGGTGTATGATGGATCGCAGCACCGCCTATGCGAGCGAAAAAAACAATTAAAATCATATGGTACCACACGACATTGTAGCCCGACGGCCGCGTTCCATTGATTTTTTCAATGATATAATAATAACGGAACGGACCGACAGACATCACATCATTGCGATGCATGCACGATCCATGCTCCGCACAAGTCTTGGTAGAACTGATAGGACAAGCCATTTATAGTTAGTATGATTGCATGTCATATTGGTGAAAAGCTTATGTGTCACTGTAATTAATTAGAAGGGAGATGGTAGTGCTATCATAGATAGATACCGTAACATAGCGTAGAATTGAAAGATAAGATAAGTAGATATTCTCTACTGTGACTAGTCTAAGTCATCTTAATTACCTACACGGCAATTTTTATTTATTTTCATAAAACAAATGGACTGACCAAGACAAGTAGGTGCAGAAACAACAGGAGTACAAATGCTCCCCCACATAGTTCTAGAGCTAGCCCCTTCCATTGGCGAGAAAACATATTAGTTAGTTACACACGGGTCCAAATCTCTAATTTTATGTAAGTACTGTATATAATACGGTTGGCAGAGAGCATCCACGCATGCATGCAATTGCTCCATAACACGACACTCCATTTGTTTTGTTTTGGAGGGGCACCGGGCACGTAGAATTAATAAACAACACGGCATTCGTCCGTTCCTTGTTCTAGAACACAAATACAGAGCAACGTGACATAAATCAGCTGATAATTAGAGGAGGGCAGGGCAAGCAGGCGAACATGGCGACGAATTGCGCCATGAATCAAGGCTGTCGAACCCCATGGCCATGGCCCACGCTACGTACGTGCGTGCGTGCACACGGGCAGCTAGCTAGGAAGCATAATGGATGGTGGATGGGTGATTGCATATGCATGATGGAAATGGTAGCTGTCACACGCCGCGTGTGGTGTGGGCCGATCGTGTCGAGCCATTCATCGCGCTGCCGAGCGATCGAGATCGCGGGCTGGGGATAACCATTAACCAAGCAAGAAGCAACCATGCCCTTTCCGAAGAGACGAGACAAGATGATGGTGGGCGAGAAAGGCGTCGGTCGGTCCTGGTCCATCCATCCATCCATCCATCGACTTGTACGAGTATAAATAAACGTAGCGTAGCTTGGTAGCGATGGGTGGCACGCCCGGTCGGTCCACCTAGCTGGCGTCCTGCCTGCCGTAGCTGTAGTCTCCGTACGCTGTCGGTTTGGAACGAGCGCCTTGTCTATTCCTCTCATTCATTTTCTTTCCAGTGTGTCAGTGTCCGTGTTCCCGGTACGGCCGCGCCAGGTGTGTGCGGCGATTCACTTGGGTGAATCCTCGCTTAATTTACAGTAATGGAACCTGTGCTTGTCTGTTCCTCTTCTTAATTTCACACGACGCCACGTCTAGTGCATCATGCCAAGTCAAGTTACGCGCTTTACTTTACTGTTCGGAGAAACTGAGTCGTTCACACACCCGTCGAGATTAAGCCACTTCGAACAGTGGCGGCGCCAGGCTGAGAAAGCTGGGTATTCATTATTCCCTGTAAAAAAAATTGCTCTCAAAGCAATATATGAACAAAATACAATAGCAATTTATCAATCAAACCACGACGGGGCGGAACAAATCAAGAAATTAGATATACTACTAGTACAGCCAGGCGGAGCAAATCAAGAAATCTAACAAATCGGCTAAATAGAAATAGAGAATTAGAGGGAGGCGGGGTCGTACTTGTACCTGGCTACGGGGGCATTCCTCCGCCGCTGCGTGGTGCTGAAGAGGGGGGTGAGGCCACGCCGTTGCGGGGTGAAGAGGGAGTTTGGGGCCGTCATGGTCGCCTGCTCCTTGGGGACGCCCATCGCTGCAATGGATATTTGCTAGGGCTGGTTCTGCTGCCGCTTTGTGCGTGGTCTTGAGAACTATGGGCTGGCATATACGGGCCGACATGTATAAAATTTCTTATTGCTCGGATCCTCGGTATTCATGTGCATACAGGTGCATACCCCTGGCGCCGCCACTGACTTCAAATAGCTCCCGGAACGTGTGTTGTTGTAATCGATGGTGGAGCTAGGAGTAGGAGCCAGTGATGTCAAACCTCAAAAGAAATAGCATTGTTGTCAGAAATTAGAATTTATGCGATCTATTCACTAGTGGAAAACGCCTCTCTAGTCCCGGGTCGTGAGGGCCTCTAGTCCCGGATATGCACCCGGGACTGTGGAAGCGGGACTAGAGGCTCCCCCCTCTAGTCCCGGGTCAGTTACGAACCGGGACAAAAGGCCCCCCACGTGGTCCATCCTTGCGCGGCCTGGACGAGGACCTCTAGTCCCGGTTCGTAATACGAACCGGGACTAGAGTTCTTCCCTCTGGCTCACCCTTTTCTGTTTTCCCGCCAAATCTCAAATTTAAAACTAATTAATTAGAAAACAGAATAATACATATAGCATATCAAAATGTTCATAAAAGAAATATCTATTGATAAAAATATAATTTGTTCTTTATGATAATTAAGAATTTTAATTACAGCGAGATCACAACCGGGGCAAAAGCCCGTATAGCTATCCGATTCCATGGAGATCATAACCGGGACTAGCACCTCTTGTTGACATTGTATTTTCCCTCAGGGTTTATGACGTGGTTCAACAAAAATCCCGCAATTTCCTCTTGAAGTGGTATGAAGCGCTCCTTTGGTTGCAGTTTACTCCGCATTTTATCCAACTATAAAAGAAGGAGATCAATATGAATATCAATCATCATAATAATTATGAATGACACTCAACAATGGTAATAAAATAAAATTGTGAATATATTTGTTCACGTACCTCTATAAATTTCGATGGATTCCGCTCACTGACCTCCCCGCGAATCCACTCGCAAACGAAGAATCCACACAAATTGGATGACGATGGCTGCCTCTCGCACTTTACGAGAATAGAATTCAATAAAATAATAATCAAGCATGATATAATGGTATTGAAATTAGAATTAAAGAGATGCGCGGACCTAGCTCGTATTACTTACCTTGACTTTATGAAACGAAAGCTCTACATGAAAATCACCAGTTGTCCTGTCGGTGAAAGCTTTCCAAATCCTGCCCGAAAAAAAAATGAATAAATGAGTTATTAGTTACTTGATATCTCAGGAAATGAACAAAAGAGACCGATATAGTGCGATAATGATTGAAATTACTTTTGGAGCACATCTTTAATGAATTGGTACTTCTCTTCGGCTGTATCCAATGAGTCGTGGATTTCCACTTTTCCAGCGTCAACTTCAATGATTAGCAGAATGTAATGGAAACTGCGGACACGTTTATATACGTCGGTAACTCATCAGTTGCAACTAATTACATTCGAGTAAGCAAAAATTAATGCAAGACAGTAACAGTCTTACCCGAAGTTGTAAGGAAACATTATCTTCTTTTTGTAATGTTGCCTTTGTATGAACCTTAGCAAGTTCCTCTCCGTTTACCGAGGGAACTGTAGTAGCAATTTTTCATTAATTCGTACTGGGTCAACGAACCCAATGTCAAATATACTTTTTTCGTCACATTCATGACTCTTCATTCTGCATAAATAGCGTAGTGAGCATAATTATAGGCAATAAACGAGATGTGCTACAGACTTTATTATGGAAACAAATGAATTGAATTACTTACAGACAATAGGTACTGATGATACTCAAGTCGAGGGCATCAAGCTTGTATAACTGATAGAGTTCTTCAAAATCAATCGTCATCTCGTCTTTACCAATGAAATGGTCTTCTGTGAAGATCATTCTTCGGTCTTCCTTTACGACTTCCAAGTACCAGTCATGCAGTATTCGCATTTGTGTTGGTAGACGATTGATCTGATCAGGTGGCACCAGCGACTTCCCGTATATCCATGGCCATACTCTTTCCAACATAGGCCCCATATCTCCGCCGTCTATTCCCGCTACCAGTTGAGTAAGAGAAATACCAGCGTCTGCAGCAAATACCGCCCTCATATGGGCTGGTACAGCTGCAATGTCCACCGCCAAGCCCTGATTAGTGGGTAACACCTTGAGCAGGGAGATCGACTGTTTTGCCTGTTGTCCGAGCTGGGCAACGTCTCTTTTCCCGCTGGCACTACTACTTTTCTTTGGGCGGCGCTAACTTTCCTCATACATCGCAAATAATCATCAGCCTTATTTATCTCAGATTGCGATGGATGTTGAAGAAAGTCCTTAGCCCACTTTTTTGCTTCCGGGGTAAATGTTTGCTTTTCCTCGGGCTTTTTTGGTGCAAACTGTCTTTTCACCTCGGTGTCCACGATCACGGCGTTTTCCTCAGGAGTTCGGTCGTAAGCTCGGACGGGAGGAGCCGGCGGTACTTTTGGGAGGGGCTCCTGTAGGGGTCTGTGTCGGTTACCTATCGAAAACGAAGGGGTGCGCTTCCTCTTTTGGCTCTGATCCTTAGTGAGCGGAGGCGGCGGACTTGGCTGAGGAGTCGGGTGATGCGGCGGTGGAGATCGAGATGGACTCGTGTTGTGGTGGTCGTCCCTCTCGTCATCATGTGGACTTGGAGGTGGCGAATGGCGACTCGGAGGAGACGATCGTGGCCTTGGCGCCGAGCCAGGAAGCACGATGTATTTCTTGCGCCATAGAATGATACCACCCCCGACGTCTCCCAGTGTCCTCTCATCATCAGCTCCAGGAATTTCAAGCTCCATTGATTCATATCCGGGTATAACTTGATCCACGCCGACACGACCGTAGCCATCTGGAATCGCCTTGCAATGCCACCGTGCTGTAGATTCACAAGTTAAAGCATATCCGTCCGCCACCTTGAAGGATAAGTTCCTCACTCCCACATGTAGCTCACAACTTGTCTTCTCCCTGATATCATCCACGGGGTAGCGATCCATCGGTGCCTGACGAGCATCGACCGCCGTGGAAGCCACTGAGCTTCTTCGCTGAGATGGGCCGGCTTCATGACTATCTTGCTGCAGCTGATGAGATGGCCTTTGCTCGCGCAATTCCTCTATTTGCATTTGTTGGTGCTTTACGATAGTAAGTATTTCCTCGTTCTGTTTTTCCAGGTTGTTCAACCGGGCTTCCTCCTCCTGCTCCCTCCTCTTCTTTGCTCTCGCTCGGCTTCTATAAGATTGACGGTCCTGGGGAAACCCAAGACTCCATGGCACATCTGGTCCAAAGCCTCGTGTTCTTCCCGACTTTTCAGGATTCTCGAGGGCCTTTGTCAGCTCGTCCCACTCTCTCTCGGGAATAAACTTTCCTGACTGAACCTCGGCGATTGCTTCAAAAAGAGCTTTCTGGGGTTTAGATTTTTTTCTTTTCATCATATTTTAACTCTCCTGTTTCCATGTCATACTCCACCCCATGCCCAAGTAAGAAATTTCTTGCCCTATGGGGCAATGAATCCCCAGCTGGAATGATCCCTCTTTCGCGCATGGCGGCCTTAGTTTGATCCCACTTAGGCTCGGCAGATCTGTAGCCACCTGTCCCCATCTTATGGTGATATTTCTTTTTCTTTGCATTTTCCTTATTCTTTTCCGACCTTTGCCTCGCTAGTTCCGAATTCTTGTACTCCAGAAATGCGTCCCAGTGAGGCCGCTGCCTCTCAAGTGTGCCAGTGAAATCTGGAGCTTTTTTTATCTTTTGACATACTCACGGTATAATATGTTCTTGTACTTATTGAATTGTTCAGCCATCTTCTTAAGAGCGAAATGCTTGACTGCTTTCCTCATGGCTATTGTCTTTGCTTCGTCATCTTCGAAGACCGGTAGGGTGAAATGTGCAATTAGCTTGTCCCAAAGATCATCTTTCGATCTGTCGTCGACATAAGTAACTCCCTCTAGCTTCTTTGGCTTATGCCATTCTTGAACGCTGATCACGACGTTGTCCCTAACAACAACTCCGCATTGATGCACAAACTTAATTGCGTTCGTCTTGGGAAGCAACGGTTGGCCAGTTGAAGAGACGACCTCGATTATGAGATGCTCATCTTTGTCCATCCCTTTCGCATGGCCTCGTTTACTTTTAACAGATTTGGTCGATGCGGAGGTCTAAATTAAGAAACATTCGTTAATACATATATATACAATTCTATTATTGCATCTGATCAACAGAGACTTAATATACCTCGCCAGACGGCGGATGTCCACCAGTTTCCGAGTCGTCATCGCACTCATGGCTCGTTTGCGCTTCGTTTTCCACCTCCATTCCCTGACCGAACGCATTCAAAAATTGTGAGCCGTCTTCTGCTCCATCGACCTCGGATTGCCGTACAATGGCAAAAATGTCCTCTTCAGTGTCTCTGCTGTTGAAAGGATCCATTGCTTAACTATTACAAAAGTAAGATAAAGCAATATTAGCATTAGCCGAATAATTCAAAGTAGGGAACATTGTTTTCCTCATTTTACAAAAGCAACATTGATTAAATATGCAAAAGTATCAGTAATATACATATAGAATAATCCAGTTACATAGCTCGGGTCCATTTTTATTTAACACTAATACATCACGAGTAATATCACTAATACATCTCAAACTAACTTCGACCGGTTCCTGAGCCCCGGGGTGCTGCGGCACCGGCGCTGCGCATCCAAAGAGAAGGAACCCTCACATGATCATAGCTCACATGATAAGGAACCCTCTGAAGAAACGACCAGCTATTGCTATAATGCCTATCGAATAGATACATATAGCGACGGACGTGCTCGTCCTCCTCCCTGATACGGCGACATACCACCTCCTCGGGGGCCGGCTCCCTCTGCACCGAGCGTGGCCCACGCGAGTGCCACCAAAGAAGATCCGGGTCGACGACATCACCCGGATTCCTCACCAAGCTGCGCGTCCCGGTAGGTAGCACCTCCCAGTGCCAGCCCGGCGGAGCCCAGTCCCGCACATCGCCCCTCTGGTCCAACAGGGACATCGTCGCCGAGAACAATAAACTAAAAACACCTAAGTCAAAATTTCTATTTCTACACTAAAAAGGTAATACTACAAAAGTAATACTAAAAAATTAGGTTAAAAAACTAGTGTAAAATTGGGTTAGCAGAATTGAGAAAGATTCCAGGAACTGTCAAATTAGAAACCCCTAATGGAATTACATATGATGTCGGACATCATATGTAATCCTATTAGGGCTTCTAATTTGACAGCTCGTAGAATCTTTCCCAATTTTCTAACCCAATTTTCTGCTAACACTAATTTTTTAAACCAATTTTTGCTAACACTATTTTTTTCTAACGTTTGTTAACACTAGTTTTGTAACCCAATTTTCTGGTAACACTAATTGTTTTCTAACAAATAGCAACTACAATTTAAAATTCATAGCTAATAGCCTAATAATTTATCTTCTAACAAATTACTTCTAACAAAATTTTATTTACTAAATTTTGTTAAACTAACTAACCTAACTAATAAATCTAGCAAATTAACCTAACTAGTAAAATGGCAAAGAGTTAGTGTTTAACCTAGCTAACAAAATTAACCTACCTAATAAAATTGCTAACAAAATTAACATAGCTAACTAATTAACCTAGCTAAATAAAATTGCTAACAAAATAAAATTGCTAAGAGGAGAAGATTCGGGTGGTGGTCTACCTGCTGGCGGCGGCGGAGAGGAGCACCTGCCGGTGTTGAGGGGCGCGGCGGAGGAGGGCGGCCGGAGGAGAGGAGGCGGCGGCGACGGCGGCGTGGAGGCGCCCGCGACGGTGGCGTGGAGCAGGGGCGGCCGGAGGAGTGGAGGCGGTCGCGACGGAGGCGGTCGCGGCGTGGAGCAGGGGCGGCCGGAGGAGAGGGCGGCGCGGGTGGACGGCGTAGTGGGAAGCCTGATCGACGGCGTCGTCTTCGTCGGCGACGCGCGGGTGCTCCTTCTTTGTGTCCCGGTCTGTGGCTCGGGCTGGGATAAGGGCTTGGTATTTATACCAAGGACCTCTAGTCCCGGTTCGTGGCACCAGCCGGGACTAGAGGGGTGCCCTCTAGTCCCGGCTGGTGCCACGAACCGGGACTAGAGGTGTTTTCGGGGGCAGCCGAAAAGGGCGCGCGCAAAAAGACATCTAGTCCCGGATGGTGGCTCCAACCGGGACTAGAGGTGTTTTCTTTGCGCGCGCAAACACCCAAAAATTTCTGTGACAAATGTTTGAAAGTGAATTTGAAAAGTGTTTGAATATGAATTTGAATAACTTCTGCATACTTTTGAATCTGACAAAAATTTCAAAATGAAAAGTGTTGGAATTTGAATAACTAATCCAAAACCATTTTCTGTTTTCCAAAATAATTATTCAAACTATTAACCATTTTGCCATTTTCAATTAAAAATTCATTAACTAATATTTTTTGAATCTGACAAAAATTTCAAAATGAGAAGTGTTGGAATTTGAATAAGTAATCCAAAATCATTTTTTGTTTTCCAAAATAATTATTCAAACTATTCAAACTATTAACCTTTTTGCCATTTTCAATTAAAAATGCATTAACTAATATTTTTTGAATCTGACAAAAATTTCAAAATGAAAAGTGTTGGAATTTGAATAACTAATCCAAAACCATTTTCTGTTTTCCAAAAGAATTATTCAAACTATTAACCATTTTGCCATTTTCAATTAAAAATTCATTAACTAATATTTTTTGAATCTGACAAAAATTTCAAAATGAAAAGTGTTGGAATTTGAATAAGTAATCCAACATCATTTTTTGTTTTCCAAAATAATTATTCAAACTATTCAAACTATTAACCTTTTTGCCATTTTCAATTAAAAATGCATTAACTAATATTTTTTGAATCTGACAAAAATTTCAAAATGAAAAGTGTTGAAATTTGAATAACTAATCCAAAACCATTTTCTGTTTTCCAAAATAATTATTCAAACTATTAACCATTTTGCCATTTTCAATTAAAAATTCATTAACTAATATTTTTTGAATCTGACAAAAATTTCAAAATGAAAAGTGTTGGAATTTGAATAAGTAATCCAAAATCATTTTTTGTTTTCCAAAATAATTATTCAAACTATTAACCTTTTTGCCATTTTCAATTAAAAATGCATTAACTAATATTTTTTGAATCTGACAAAAATTTCAAAATGAAAAGTGTTGGAATTTGAATAACTAATCCAAAACCATTTTCTGTTTTCCAAAATAATTATTCAAACTATTAACCATTTTGCCATTTTCAATTAAAAATTCATTAACTAATATTTTTTGAATCTGACAAAAATTTCAAAATGAAAAGTGTTGGAATTTGAATAAGTAATCCAAAATCATTTTTTGTTTTCCAAAATAATTATTCAAACTATTCAAACTATTAACCATTTTGCCATTTTCAATTAAAAATTCATTAACTAATATTTTTTGAATCTGACAAAAATTTCAAAATGAAAAGTGTTGGAATTTGAATAAGTAATCCAACATCATTTTTTGTTTTCCAAAATAATTATTCAAACTATTCAAACTATTAACCTTTTTGCCATTTTCAATTAAAAATGCATTAACTAATATTTTTTGAATCTGACAAAAATTTCAAAATGAAAAGTGTTGGAATTTGAATAAGTAATCCAAAATCATTTTTTGTTTTCCAAAATAATTATTCAAACTATTAACCTTTTTGCCATTTTCAATTAAAAATGCATTAACTAATATTTTTTGAATCTGACAAAAATTTCAAAATGAAAAGTGTTGGAATTTGAATAAGTAATCCAAAATCATTTTTTGTTTTCCAAAATAATTATTCAAACTATTAACCTTTTTGCCATTTTCAATTAAAAATGCATTAACTAATATTTTTTGAATCTGACAAAAATTTCAAAATGAAAAGTGTTGGAATTTGAATAACTAATCCAAAACCATTTTCTGTTTTCCAAAATAATTATTCAAACTGTTAACCATTTTGCCATTTTCAATTAAAAATTCATTAACTAATATTTTTTGAATCTGACAAAAATTTCAAAATGAAAAGTGTTGGAATTTGAATAAGTAATCCAAAATCATTTTTTCGTGACCGCAAAGCCCGCCTTTAGTCCCGGTTGGTAACACCAATCGGGAGTAAAGAAGCTTGTGAGTTGTTGGATCAGGGCCTTTAGTACCGGTTCGTGGCTCCAACCGGGACTAAAGAAGCACATGGATCGTGTGTTTCTTTCAAGCGCTTGTGAGCCGTTGGATCAGGGCCTTTAGTACCGGTTCGTGGCTCCAACCGGGACTAAAGAAGCACACGGATCGTGTGTTTCTTTCAAGCGCTTGTGAGTCGTTGGATCAGGGGTGTGTTTCTTTTGAGGGCTTGTGAGCTGTTGGATCTGCACTCCCACCTCATCCACAGGTACACCTTCTAATCGCCTATAAATAGCGACGTCCCTGCAGCGAACGACACACAACGAGCGTCTACCTTTGCCACCGAACCCAATGGTTGGATTTAGCCTACCTGCTGGCATGTTCCCTGGCATTATTGTGTTTGTCCTTGTTCGTCGGCCATCCATTGGAGCCACCTCCTGTAGGTCGGTGAATAAGGACAACACAACGACGCTGTTGGAAACACAAGCCCTCAGGTAGGTTGAATCCAACCACTGGATTAGGGTGACACAATGATGAATTGCCGAGGAGGTGGGAGTGGTGGTGGTGGAAGTGGTAGCCATGCCCCTCGGTCGGATCCAAGCAGCTGCAAGGCGCTCTGATGATCTACAACATTCCCAACACTTTTTGGTACGGTCGTTAGATCATCAGAGAAGTCTTGCGGCTGCTTGGATCGAAGGTCGATTTGCTGCTCATGACGACGCGAGATGGATGCGCAAGCTTCCGGAGTTTTGGGCCGCGGCGTTTTTCGCGCGCGAATCCTTTAGTTCATCGACCGAATACAAATCATTCGGATTCCCGTCATACAGCCCAACGGTGCATTTGATATGCAGGCACTCACGAGCCACCGTTGGGCTGTATGACGGGGAAACCGTGTGCATTTGAGAAAGGTCTATATAGAAATCCTTCAGTTCATCGACCGAATACAAATCATTCAGATTCCCTGCTTACATCCAACGGTGAAGTTACATAAAAGGTTTAATACATTATTACACATCACAACATCTCTATCTAGTGTTTGGGTTTTTTCTGCGCCGTAACCATGGAGCATCTTCATTAATTAACAGGAGACTTGGGTCATCCTTCACTGCGAAGGGCGGAATTTCATGAAACTTATCATAATCTTCTGACATGTCTGTCTTGTCCTCCACTCCCACGATGTTTCTTTTACCTGAAAGAACTATGTGGCGCTTTGGCTCATCATCTGATGTATTCTTTTGCTTATTTTTTCTCGGTTTGCTAGACATGTCCTTCACATAGAAAACCTGAGCCACATCATTGGCTAAGAAGAATGGTTCGTCTAAGTACATAAGATTGTTGAGGTCCACTGTCATCATTCCGTACTGCTCGTCTACCTTTAACCCGCCTGCTGTCAGCTTGACCCATTTGCACCGAAACACGGGGACCTTAAAAGTAGGTCCATAGTCAAGTTCCCATATCTCCTCTATGTAACCGTAGTATGTGTCCTGTGACCCATTGTTGTTTGTTGCATAAAAGCGGACACCACTGTTTTGGTTGGTGCTCTTTTTATCTTGGGCGAACGTGTAAAATGTATTCCCGTTTATCTCGTACCCTTGGAAAGTCCATATAGTCGAAGATGGTGACCTGGACAACAAGTACAGCTGATCTTCAATAGTGTTGTTATTGTTGAGATGTGTTTGCAACCAACCGCCGAAAGTCTCCATGTGTTCATGTCTAATCCAGTAGTCAGGCTTCCCGGGGTTGTTGAAGCGTACAATATTCTTGTGTTCCTCGATATACGGAGCCGCCAAGGTGGAATTCTGTAGAACTGTGTAGTGCGCTTGAGTCAAAGAATGCCCGTCCCTACATATTATTGATTTCCTTCCTAGAGTACCTTTTCCACTCAGTCTCCCCTCATGCCGCGATTCAGGAAGACCAATAGACTTAATGTCGGGAATAAAATCAACACAAAACTCAATGACCTCCTCTGTTCCATAGCCTTTGGAGATGCTTCCTTCTGGCCTAGCACGGTTATGAACATATTTTTTCAAGACTCCCATGAACCTCTCAAAGGGGAACATATTGTGTAAAAATACAGGATCCAGAATGGCAATCTCTTCGACTAGGTGTACTAGTAGATGCGTCATAATATTGAAGAAGGATGGTGGGAACACCAACTCAAAACTAACGAGACATTGAACCACATCCCTTTGTAACCTTGGTAGAATTTCTGGATCGATTATCTTCTGAGAAATTGCATTGAGAAATGCACATAGCTTCACAATGGGTAGTCGAACATTTTCCGGTAGAATCCCCCGCAATGCAACCGAAAGCAATTGGGTCATAAGCACGTGGCAGTCCTGAGACTTTAGGTTCTGGAATTTTTTTCTCGGCCATATTTATTATTCCCTTTATATTTGACGAGAAGCAAGACGGGACCTTCATACTGCTGAGGACTTCAAAAAATATTTCCTTCTCTTCTTTCGTAAGAGTGTAGCTGGCAGGACTTACACCTCCTTTATCCGTCTTCATTGGATGCAGGTCGTCTGGGTCTTTCATACATTGCTGGTCCTACCGTGCTTCCGGCGTATCTTTTGTCTTCCCATACACGCACAAATGTCCTAGCAGGTTCACGCAAAGATTATTCGTCACGTGCATCACGTCGATTGCAGAGCGGACTTCTAGGACTTTCCAATAGGGTAGCTCCCAAAATATTGATTTCTTCTTCCACATGGCCGCGTATCCGGTGGCGTCATTCGGAACAGATTGACCGCCAGGACCCTTTCCAAAGATCACTTCTAGATTCTTGACCATACCAAATATATCATGACCAGTACGGCGGACAGGCTTCCTCCGATGCTCTGTATCTTTGAAATGCTTGCATTTCTTTCTTACGGGATGCTTAGGAGGAAGAAATCGACGATGGCCCAGGTACACAACCTTCTTATATTTCTCCAAATATGTACTATCAGTCTCATCTAAACAGTGCGTGCATGCATTGTATCCCTTGTTTGTCTGTCCTGAAAGGTTACTAAGAGCAGGCCAATCATTAATGGTTACGAAGAGCAGCGCTCGTAGGTCAAATTCCTGTTGTTTGTTCTCATCCCACACACGTACACCTTTTTCGCCCCACAACTGTAAAAGTTCTTCAACTAGTGGGTTTAGGTACACATCAATGTCGTTGCCGGGTTGCTTCGGGCCTTGGATCAGCACTGGCATCATAATGAACTTCCGCTTCATGCACAACCAAGGAGGAAGGTTATAGATACATAGAGTTACAGGCCATGTGCTATGACTGCAGCTCTGCTCCCCAAAAGGATTCATGCCATCTGTACTTAGACCAAACCTTAAGTTTCTAGCGTCATCTGTAAAGTCCTTGTACTCTCTATCGATTTTTCTCCACTGCGACCCATCATCGGGGTGTCTCAACATCTCGTATTTCTTGCGGTTCTCTTTGTGCCATCGCAACAACTTGGCATGCTCTTTGTTTCTAAACAAATGTTTCAACCGTGGTATTATAGGAGCATACCACATCACCTTGTCAGGAACCCTCTTCCTGGGGGGTTGGCCCTCAATATCACCAGGGTCATCTCGTCTGATCTTATACCGCAATGCACCGCATACCGGGCATTCATTCTTATTCTCGTACTCCTCACCACGGTAGAGGATGCAGTCATTAATGCATGCATGTATCTTCTGCACATCTAATCCTAGAGGGCAGAGAACCTTCTTTGCTTCATACGTACTGTCAGGCAATTCGTTATCCTTTGGAAGCTTCTTCTTTATTATTTTCAGTAATTTCTCAAATCCCTTGTCAGATAAACCAGTCTCTGCCTTCCATTGCAGCAATTCGAGTGTGGTACCGAGCTTTGTGTTGCCATCTTCGCAAGTTGGGTACAACTTTTTTTTGTGATCCTCTAACATGCGCTCCAACTTCAACTTCTCATTTGCACTTTCTGCTTCTCTCTGTGCATCAACGATGGCCCGACGAAGATCATCATCTACCATGGGCTCATCTGGTGTCTCTTCATCCTCAGCTCCCCCCTTGCATTACCACCGTATTCAGGGAACATAGAATTATAGTTGTCATCGTTCTCTTCTTCTTCGTTGTCTTCCATCATTACCCCTCTTTCTCCGTGCTTGGTCCAACAATTATAGCCGGACATGAAACCGGACTTAATAAGGTGGATGTGAAGGGTTTTTGAGGAAGAGTAATCCTTCTCATTCCGACAGACACGGCATGGACAACACATAAAACCATTCCGCGCGTTTGCCTCACCCACATTGAGAAAAGATCGCAGGCCTTCAATGTACTCGATAGAGAGTCGGTCATCGTACATCCATTGCCGGTTCATCGAGCACCTTTTGTGCATAAGAAGGGAAAACATCATTACACACAACATCATGAACAGAGAAGTGACCAAATTAGTCAATACAAGTTCATCACATTAAAACCAAAGTAGAGTACTGACCAAATGTAATACATAGTTCTCATAATTAAAACATACATTGAAATTAACATACAATTAAACTATGTAATGCATTTAAATGCAACAACAAATGCGATCAAAATCGCAACTAAGGTAACCATTGATCCAACAGCATAATGTTACCAAGCCTCTCTATTAATGGCATAGTTTCTAATGTTTCTAATCTTCAAGCGCATTGCATCCATCTTAATCTTGTGATCATGGACGACATCGGCAAGATACAACTCCAATTCCATCTTCTCTCCTTCACTTCTTTTCAATTTTTCTTTCAAATTATTTTTTTTTCAAATAAATTTAGCATTTCGACAACAGAGTCGGTTGGAATTTCCGGTTCAACTACCTCCTAGATAAGAATATATATATGTCAAGTGTTGTTCGGCATAATTATTATAAACACGAAATTAAACAAATAGTTATAAAAGATAATATACCACATCTGAATCATAGACCGGACGAGGGCCGACGGGGACGGATATCAAAACCATGACACTATACATATAACAAACAGTCATAGAAGTAAAAAACTATACAACTAATAACTATGCATCTAAATCATACAATTAAAAAAAATTCTTCAAAAAAAGATAAAAACAAGAGACTCACCAAGCTGGTGCCGACGACGGGGCGGCACGGACGATCGACGACGGTGAGGAAGGGGACGGGACGACACTAAAACCTACAAATCATAATTTAATTTAGAGCTCAAATTTTATATATAAAACAAATGAACTCTCTAAGTTGGCATTTCATCAAACACCTAGCTAGCACTACAAAAATGATATGAGCTAAATTTTAGCAACGAAATGAGCTAAACTTGCAATGCCGCCGGAATAAAGGATGAAGTTGCTAACCCTTGGATAGATGGGTGCCGCCAATATCTTGACAAATGGAGGGGAAAAAATGGGGATTAACTCGAGCTCGGGAGAGGAAAGAGAGCAAAAATGGAGTGTGCTCTCGAGCAGGGAAAATGGAGCTCACAGGGTAGGAGATGATATAGGGAAACCTTTAGAACCGGTTCGTGTTACGAACCGGTTCTAAAGGGTCTCATGCTGGACCCCACGGCAGCTGCGGCCTGCCCCAACCCTTTAGTCCCGGTTCTTTATACGAACCGGGACTAGAGCTCTCCCACGACCCGGGACTAGAAGCTGCCGGCCTCGTAGCCGATGAACCGGGACTAGAACCCCCCTCTAGTCCCGGTTCCAAATTCATCCGAGACTAGAGCAAAATCTTGCTCTGGACGAAAGGTCCGTTTTCTACTAGTGATTGCTCATGATTTTTTTTTGTATTGTCGCATGACCACAATAATCCATGAGCAGCTCCGCCGCCACTGGTTGTAACCGACTCGAAGCATGCGGCGTGGACTCAGTTTCCACATCGTATCCGTTAGGGTTTCCGATCCGCTCTATATAAGGCAGACACGGTATACACCATACGATACACACCTAACCTCTATGTTGTCATTGATACATCCAAAATGTATTTACAATTTCTGATTGATCTATGTTAATAATAATATCATTGCTATATGATTTTTCTAAGATGTTATATTAATTTGCATCATTTCTATTAGACTAAACTATTAACTTGTCGGCTACTTTTTTTTTGTATGTTTTTGCATCGAGAAAATCCTTCATTACCGTCATGTAAAAAGTCGGGAAAAATAGGAAAATCAGATAAATTTATGAGACGAAGACGGGGCCGCAAAGTGGTGGACTAGGAGTGACATGGTTATGATCATCGGGTCCCACCTGTCGGGCACCCGGTGGCCATTACTCGAAAGAATTCACTGGCAAGTATATCTGGAGGAAGTCCCAGGCCCAAGTAAAGGGCAGCGCAAGGTCCCTTATTGGGCCAGATTAGGGTTAGGGTTACGTTTTAGACCTTGTAAACCTACCCGGATACGGACACCCGAGACCCAGCCTACTATAAAGGCTGGGAGGGGCCGCCGGGGAGAGGGCACGCTAGATCGCATCATCACCATAAGCCTTTACGGCGACATTGTAACACAAACTAGAAAGAGAATACAGATTATTTGCCTCACCGGGGATCCGAACCCCGGCGATTTCCTGTGTCCCTTGTTAGCCGCCGGTGTCACCCACATCATGAAGTTCTCCATAAACCCAAGTCCCTCAAGGAGGGGCACTGCCGAGTTGATCCCTCGACAGTTGGCGCCGTCTGTGGGAAAACTCGATGTGGGAATCCAGGCATCTGCGGCCCCTTCACCGACAATCCAAGATCCCGCAGGGTTGGAGGACCCGATCTACTTCGGCTCCCTCTGCTTCACCCCGCACGCGCAGGAGGCGCAGGCGATCTTTGACTCCCTGCAGGGCAGCGTCTCCCTGACGTTTGGAATCGTGCGACTCCTGGCAGATCGGCACGGTATCCTTCGTTTACCTGACGCCGTTCGAGCAGCAACGACGGATTCATCTTCACCGCCCATCTCGCCTCCGGAACACCCTTCGGACGGCTCCACCAGCGACTCCCCGGAAACGGTTGAGCCCAGATCTTCATCGCCAATCTCGCCTCCGGAATATCCTTCGGACGGTTTCACCAGCGACTCCCCGGAAACGGTTGAGTCCAGATCTTCATCGCCAATCTCGCCTCCGGAATATCCTTCGGACGGTTTCACCAGCGACTCCCCGGAAACGGCTGAGTCCAGATTTTCATCGCCAACTCCCCTCCTGGAGCACCCGCCAAGCGATCTCATCGACGACCCCCTGGAAACAGCCGGGTCCGAGTGCTCGTCGCTCTACCTCGACGATGCTGTTTACGCCGAGGACATCACTAGTCCCGTCGAACCCGACGCTGACGAACACACCCAGAGCAAAAACCGCCCCCTCGATTCGGTGAAAACCGCCTCTACCCGCCCTATCCAAATCTGCATGATTAGCGAGAGGACCGGTGACTCGCAAGGATCACAAGATCCCCGAGAAACCATCACAATCGGCGAAGCCGCAATGGCCAGGATAAAGGCGGCTGTGCAAAATGCAACCCCGCTCGGACCCGACGCAACAAGGGAGGAGCTGATGGTTTACCATCACCTTCTCCACGACTAGGCCAAGCGCTTGAAGAGACGACGAGAAGAACTTGACGACCGACAACGCCGCGCACAAGAATCAAGTGAGCGGAGGGCAGCGTTGTCGTCCCTTCGCTCCTCCGCTTCAGTGCACACCCCTAGGGAGCGGGGGCACACCCGCCACCGTTCAAGACTAGACGACATGCCTGAGGGGTCTAGACGGGAAGCGACTCGAAGCCTCGAGTCCTCCTTCAACACGGTAGATGCAAACGGCTGTGTACTACCCAAAACACCGCAAGATGCTGCCATGGCGTTGGCGACATATTTGCTCACCACGCAGCCTCAAGATGACGATCCGCGAGCAGAACTGCACATGCCGATGATACGAGGAGCTGGCATGCTCGGAACCGCGTTGCAAGCGGCCGGGCCACCGGCCACAGCAGTAGAACCAGTGCACCCGCCGCCCAGACGCGAACGCCATCGAGAAGCCTCACCTCGGCATCACGTCGAGCCTCGGCAGGAGCACCCAACAATGACATCACGTGATAGGCGTGCGCAAGAAACAGTGGATCGGAACCGCCGAGCACGTGGTGAGGATCGTAGCATGGCTCCACGTGTGGTAGTCGAGCAGAACCACACAAGGCGCAAGGAAAACCGGAGAGCGCCAGACCCGAAGGAAGAAGAAGACGAGCCGTGTGGAGCCAAGTGTTTTATCCGTCGCATACGCGAGTCCCGCATGCCAACAGGGTTCAAGTTGACATCGGAAACTCCAAAATATGACGGACTGCAGGAGCCAAAAACCTGGATAGAAGATTACCTCACGGCGGTACAATGCCAGGGCGGTACACGGAACACAGCGATGCAGTATCTGCAGCTGCAGCTTACGGGTTCGGCACGTGCATGGCTTAAGAGTCTACCCGCAGACACCATCGGGTCCTGGAACGACTTAGTCACCACGTTCACCCAAAACTTTCAGGGCACGTATAAACGCCCGGCCACGGCGGAAGAGCTCAGAACCTGCGTCCAAGGATCAAGTGAGTCACTGCGCTCCTATATCCAGCGCTGGACAATAATGAAGAACACCGTGGAGGAAATATCAGAGGAAAATGCAGTGGACGCCTTTGCGCGAGGATTGCGAAGGCGAGAGCTCAAGGAAGAACTGGGGCGACGGAAGCCGAAGACGGTAGCCCAGCTGATGGATGTCGCTAATGACTGGGCAAACGGTGAGGATTACATGCGCAATGACCGGCCCAGGGGGCACGACGACCGTGACTATCAGCAAGACTCGGGGCGAAGCCGCGGCTACGACCCCAAGAAAAAGAGGAAGTTCCCCAACTTTGACCCGAATGAGCTAGCCGAGATGGTAGCGGCAGGTTTCCACAACGATCGAGAAGGGAATCGCCGCATGAGAGAATGGCGGCAGCGACAACCTGAGCAAGACGGAGAGCAAATGCTCACAGGTCCATGCCCTTTCCACCCATACAAGGATGAGCACAACAACATTAGTTTGGGTCATCAACTGAAAGAATGCCGCAAGTTTGAGAAGTTATTAGCGGCATACAGGCGGATCCATCAAGCCGCGCAGAACAAAGGGTATTCATCAATCCCGGGAGTGATGGTGCAAGATGCACCCGAGGCGCTACCACTCCCCCCGCCGCAACTGGCATCCGTAATCCAGCGGGTACCACCACCTCAGCAATTACTACCACCCCCGGCTGCGGCAGAACATTTCCCCGCCCCGGTCGGTCATGTAGGAATGATACAAAAGGGGCGTCCCTCGAACAGGACCCAAAAGTTGATAACCCGACAGGTCAATCTAGCGGTGTCAGCACCCCCAGCCACTCCTGACTACCTCAATTGGTCCGAGTACAGGATCGCATTCTCAAGAGAGGACCACCCACCCCAGGTGCCGCGGCCAGGTCACGCCGCCCTAGTACTCGGAGCCCAAATCGGTGGGTACGTCACGAGTAAGGTCTTCATGGACGGTGGAAGCGGCCTTAACATCATCTACGCCAGCACACTGCGCCGCATGAAGATCTCGCTCGCAGCTAGCCTCGTAGACTCTGACACTTCGTTCCACGGAATAGTACCCGGGAAAGCTGTATATCCCTTGGGAAAAATCCATCTGGACTTAGTCTTCGGAGACCCAACAAACTTCCGCAAAGAGAAAATCGAGTTCGAAGTCGTCGACTGGCCCTCACAGTACCACGCCATCCTGGGCCGCCCGACGTTCGCAAGGTTCATGGCCGTGCCACACTATGCATACCTTTTACTCAAAATGCCAGGACCAAACGGCACAATCACCGTTCGAGGGGACTACCGGACGTCGGACAGCTGCGACAGAGACTTTAGCAAGATTTCCGAGTTGTTCGGGATGCACAAAGAACTCTCACAGTTGAGCTCTTTAACCGATTACAACCTACCACCAGTAACTCAGTCAACGGCACCTGACAAAGAGTTCAACAAGAGCAGCGACACGAGAACTCATCAAGTGCACCCAACAGATCCAACCAAAACGGCTATCATATCCGCCAATCTGCCCTCCGCATAGGAAAGTGCGCTCGTCGAGTTCCTCCGTGAGCACTGGGAAATATTCGCTTGGTGTCCTACGGACATGCCAGGCATCCCCAGAGAACTCCCCGAGCACGCACTTGAGATACGCCCTGAGGCCAGACCCATCAAACAGTCCCTCCGGCGTTTTGCAGAACCGAAGCGCAGAGCCATTGGCGAAGAAATCAATCGGCTCCTCGCAGCCAAGTTTATCTGGGAAATAAAACAAGCCACCTGGGTAGCAAACCCCGTCCTTGTCCCGAAGAAGAACTCGAAAGTGCTACGCATGTGTGTAGACTTCACGGCTCTCAACAAGCATTGTCCCAAGGACCACTTTCCCCTCCCACGCATCGATCAAATCATTGACTCGACCGCGGGATGTGCTCGTCTGTCTTTCCTGGACGCCTACTCAGGGTACAATCAGATCCGCATGAAGGAAGAAGACGAAGAGAAGACAGCATTCATCACACCCTATGGCGTATACTGCTACACCACGATGCCCTTTGGTCTCAAAAACGCGGGTGCAACCTACCAAAGGTGCATGCAAGCCTGCCTTAAAGACCAGATCGGCAAAAACATCCAAGTATACGTAGACGACATTGTCATCAAGACAAAAGACGAGGCCACGCTCCTTGACGACATAGCCGAAACCTTCGCAGCACTCAACAAATATCACATCAAGCTCAACCCAACGAAGTGCGTGTTCGGGGAACCCGCCGGGCAACAGCTCGGGTTCCTCATATCCGCCGGGGGCATCGAGGCAAACCCTGAAAAGATACAGGCAATCCTGTCAATGGAGGAGCCAACCAACCTCAAGGGAGTCCAGCGCCTAGCGGGGCGAGTCGCAGCCTTGAGCAGGTTTATCAGCAGATTAGGAGAAAAAGCCCTCCCATTCTACCAGCTGCTAAAGAAAGCAGACAACTTCGAGTGGACAGAGGAGGCTCGCAAAGCATTTGCCGAGCTCAAGCAGACATTGTCAACAAAGCTAGTTTTGGTGGCACCCCAGGAACGGGAACCTCTATACCTGTACCTGGCTGCAACCAAACAAGTGGTGAGTACAGTGCTCGTAGTCGAACGAGCAGAAGAAGGAAAGATACATGGTGTCCAGCGCCCAATCTACTATGTCAGCGAAGTGCTCTCGGTGTCAAAGCAACGGTACCCGCACTACCAGAAACTCACATATGGAGTATTCGTGACGGCGCGAAAACTAACGCACTACTTCTCCGAGCACCCCGTCAGGGTGCTGACAAATGCGCCCTTGTCGGATATACTCAACAACCCGGAGGCAACAGGTCGAGTAGCAAAGTGGGGAATCGAATTGTCGCCCAGAGACATCACGTACCGACCCAGAGACGCACTCAAATCCCAGGCCTTGGCAGATTTCTTCGCAGAATGGATAGAGATTCAGACTCCAGGTCCCCCGGACCTATCCAATTCCTGGATCATGTATTTCGACGGGTCGAAGAGGCACGAAGGAGCCGGAGCAGGTGTTATCTTGATCTCACCCAAAGGAGACAAGCTAAAATATGTACTGTAGATGAATTTCAAGAAAGCATCCAACAACGAGGCAGAATACGAGGGCCTACTGCATGGCATGTGGATGTCAAAGGCCTGCGGGGCAACGAGACTCATGATCTATGGGGACTCAAACCTCGTAGTCCAACAGACGATGAAGGAATGCGACGCAATATCCGCCAACATGGCAGCTTATAGGGACCTCTACAATGCCCTGGAAGGAAGCTTTGACGGGTGCGAGTTGTGTGACATCGCGCGAGGAAGCAATGAGGAGGCTGACAGGCTAGCCAACATTGGCTCCACCTGCGCACCCATACCCGCTGGAGTCTTCCTTGAGCAGATAAGCAAACGCTCCATAGAGTACAAGGACCCCGACGCTCCGGCAGCAGCAGCCCCGGCCGTCGGCTCCGAGCAATCATAAGAACAAACGAACGAGCCAGCAGAAGCCAATTCTTATGAGGTCTTTCTCGTGGAACCCTCCTGGACTCAGCCGTACATAGCGTACCTGCTACGCCAAGAGTTACCAGAGGATCCAGTCGAAGCCCGCCGAGTCACTCGGCGCAGCAAAGCATTCGTCACGGTCAAGGGGGAGCTGTACAAGAAAAGCGCATCAGGGATACTACTGCGATGTGTTGAACCAGAAGAAGGGAGGGAAATTCTACTCGATATTCATGAAGGCATATGTGGACATCACGCGAGTAGTCGGGCACTCGCAGCCAAAACACGACGAGCAGGATTCTATTGGTTATCCATCATGCAGGACACAAAGGAGATAGTCCGCCGATGCGCTGGGTGTCAACGGTTTGCAACCAAACCGCACGCCCCCGCAACAGAGCTAAATATGATACCAATTGCATGGCCCTTCGCACAATGGGGACTCGACATGGTAGGCCCGCTGAGAAAATCTTCTCCCGGGGGACACACCTTCCTTCTGGTGGCAGTGGACAAATTCTCCAAGTGGATCGAGGCCAAACCAGTCACCAACACGGGTGCAACCGCAGCACTAAATTTTGTCAAGTCCATCGTCTTCTGTTTCGGAGTGCCCCATAGCATCATCACGGACAACGGGTCCAACTTCATCGTCGACGAAGTCCAGACATACTGCAAGGAGCTGGGGATAAAGCTCAACTTCGCCTCCGTCGCGCACCCGCAAACCAACGGACAAGTAGAGCGTCCAAACGGGCTCGTCAGTAGCGCTCTCAAGAAACGCCTTCTCGCGCCCTTGGAGAGAGCTGCTGGCGCATGGGTCGAAGAGCTACCATCGGTATTATGGGGCCTGCGCACAACGCCAAACTGTTCAACAGGGTTCACCCCCTTCTTCCTGATACACGGAGCCGAAGCAGTACTACCCGCCGAGGTCCGACACAACTCGCCTCGAGTGGCAGCCTATACAGAAGCTGGGTCGAACAAAGCACTCGAAGATGGCATAGATGAAGTCGATGAGGCACGGGACGCTGCACTCTCGAGATCGGCGGTCTATCAGCAGAGCTTGCGCAACTACCACAGCCGACGGGTGCGCGACAGATCCTTTGCCGTAGGCGACTTGGTACTGCGGCTAAAACAGAAGAAAGGCCACAAGCTATCTCCTCCCTGGGAAGGACCATACGCCATCGTCGAGATCGTTGGCAAAGGAGCATACAGGCTAAAGGACCTGGCAACGGGCATCGTCTACTCCAACCCGTGGAACGTTGCGCACCTACGACGCTTCTACCCCTAGATACTTTCTTTTTTGTGACTGCCACATCTTGTGAAATAAGGTCTCTTGGCCATCTCGCTACTTTTTCTCACCGAGAAGCATCAATAAAGTGGGTATGCGCATATATTCAGATTTCAAAGCAGCAAAACCTCTACTAAGAGTCGACTTAGCTTGGGCCGCACCCGACACTCGGGGGCTGCGCCCCACAAGCTACTCGAAAAAATCACAAAACCTCTACTAAGAGTCGACTAAGCTTGGGCTGCACCCGACACTCGGGGGCTGCGCCCCACAAGCTACTCGAAAAAATCGCAAAACCTCTACTAAGAGTCGACTTAGCTTAGGCCGCACCCGACACTCGGGGGCTGCGCCCCACAAGCTACTCGAAACAATCGCAAAACCTCTACTAAGAGTCGACTTAGCTTGGGCCGCACCCGACACTCGGGGGCTGCGCCCCACAAGCTACTCGAAAAAATCGCAAAACCTCTACTAAGAGTCGAATTAGCTTGGGCCGCACCCGACACTCGGGGGCTGCGCCCCACAAGCTACTCGAAAAAATCGCAAAACCTCTACTAAGAGTCGACTAAGCTTGGGCTGCACCCGACACTCGGGGGCTGCGCCCCACAAGCTACTCGAAAAAATCGCAAAACCTCTACTTAGAGTCGAATTAGCTTGGGCCGCACCCGACACGCGGGGGCTGCGCCCCACAAGCCACTCGAAAAAATCGCAAAACCTCTACTAAGAGTCGACTAAGCTTGGGCTGCACCCGACACTCGGGGGCTGCGCCCCACAAGCTACTCGAAAAAATCGCAAAACCTCTACTTAGAGTCGACTTAGCTTGGGCCGCACCCGACACTCGGGGGCTGCGCCCCACAAGCTACTCGAAAAAATCGCAAAACCTCTACTAAGAGTCGACTTAGCTTGGGCCGCACCCGACACTCGGGGGCTGCGCCCCACAAGCTACTCGAAGAAATCGCTTACTTCTACTAAGAGTCGACTTAGCTTGGGCCGCACCCGACACTCGGGGGCTGCGCCCCACAAGCTACTCGAAAAGTCATTTAAGATTCGACTTAGCTTGGGCCGCACCCGACACTCGGGGGTTACGCCCCTCAAGCTACTCGAAAAATTCGTCTAACTCTAATACGAGTCGACTTGTCTCGGGCCACACCCGATGCTTGGGGGCTGCGCCCCATTATCTACTCGAAAGAGTTCACCTAACTCTCCTTTGGCTCAGCCCGCGCTACCCCCGATGAACAGGGTCGTACCTACCAGGAACAAGCTCGGTAAAGGAGATGAAACTCGGGTCGATTAGCCGTACAAAAGACAAGAAGAATTACACAAATCATCNATTTAGACGACAGAGAGTTGCAGCAGTCTCCCTTTCAAGGAGAGTAACCGCATTTTTCGCGGGTCCATCAGCAGCCGCATAAAATAGATCCAGAGCTGTATTTTCCCAGTCAAAACCAGCAGGCGGCCCTCTTGAAATATTTTCCAAATCCAGGTGCGGATGGTGGATAAGGACAAGTGCAAAAGCAAAACGGGCACCCGCCTCCAATTGCTCCCGCACAAATCCTTCAATAGCCTCGCCACGACGAAATTTCTTCAACAAGTCAGCCAAACTATGAGGCGCCGGGTTAAGAGGAAACAAGGCCTTGTAAACCAATTCCAAGGCAGAACGGCAAGACTCAACGAAGGAATCAACCTGATCGACCCGATCCTGCAAGGTAACAAGTACGTGACCCCTATCTCGGTCCGACCAGAAGCTGGGAGCGCCACGAGCAACAAGATCCGCAACCGCATTAAGTTTAAGCCGGACCCGCCGAACCTCTTCGCCGGAATCAAGTTGAACACCTGTCAGAGAAGTTCAGTTACGCAAGGCTACAGCAAAACCGCTAAGGGACGAGCAGAGACAAAACTTACAAAGGAGATGGTCACTAAGCTGCCGCAACTCGGAAAGGATAAAATCCTCTCGTTCAACAATAGAGGCCTGATTTGACTTCAGCACAGCCAAACTTGCTTCAACTACTCGAAGTCGGCGTTCGGCCTCTTCAGCCCGTACCCGCAGGCGGTTGACCCGAAAGGTTTCTTCTTCTGGCGGCGCAGAAATAGAGGAGACGCGCGGTTGTCTATCACAGTTTACCGAAACGAACGCAGAGTTGGAACCATTAGCCTGACGAGCAACCAAAACAAAGCCAAGCAAAAACATTAGATCTCCCATCTGGCCTGGTAAAGCCCGGGTTAGTTGCTGCTCCTAAGGGACACGGCAATACACTCGCATGCGATAACCCGCCAAGAGACAACACACACTTGCATACAGGCATGAGCAGAACTGATTCCAAAAGTTTAACACAGTTTACAAGTACAAAGCATAACAGGAACATTACAAGACCAAACAACTAAGAAGAGGGAGCAGCAGATGCATCAAAGGTACAGGCCTGCCGCTCCAGCATCTGCGACAGCTGCTCTGCAAGTTTACGCGCACGGGGTTGAAGGGGTCGAAGGTCTACCTCCACGCCGTCGGGTCCCCTTGGAAACTCCGAGGTAACCTTGTTGAGGTCACCTTGCACTCCATGCCCCATCGCGAGCGATAGCACAGTTTCCGCACCGCAGATGGTCTGTTCACGACTGAACTCGCCAAGCGGGTCGCCCTCTGCGCCGAAGGACTCAACAAGGTCGTTGAAGGTTTCGGGTGCATTCTCTTCCTCAGGATACATACTTTTTCTGATTGAGGAGAACACACCCGTGGCTTTCACCACAAGATCGCGAGCGCGATTGCCATAATCCCACGCCAGAGATATGGCATCCGACAAACAGTCCACGCGCTCGCGACCCGCAATATCGAACTTCACACCAAGAGCACCTACGTATGAAGCCGAGTTAGCCAACTACACAGGTTAGAGCAATATAAGCTTTAACAGCTAAACTTACTCGACAAGGAAGTCGCCAACAGAGTCGCCTGGCTAGCCAAATCCTCATCGCGCTTGAAGTTTTCCCGGGATTCTTTTTCCCGTTGATTCTTCAAGTCCTCTAGTTCCTTCTCAAGCGCGGTGACCCGAGTCTCCAGATCGGTAGCGCGGCGAACAAGGTTCTGGTTCTCTGTAGTCGCAGTATCAAGTGCTCCTGCGAGGAACCGCAAAGTTAAGAAGGAATCAGAACAATACAAATGGACAACAAGCACATAGACAACAATGAAGGGGAAAAGGTACCTTGCGAGCTCGCAAGCTTCCCCCGCAAGTCGTTCCTCTCAGTCTCCACGTGCACATACTCTGAGGCCAAGTCCAGCATCTTGTGAATATAAGGCTGTGAAGGAAAAGGTCAGTGAAAAGATCAAAGGTAAAACAAGAGCCCGCGCCCAATTGCATACAATTGCGCACGGCCTCGGGGGCTACTAAGGGTAGAACCCAGCGATTCGATGGAAGCTCACATGTCCTTCGCGCCTCGGAAGCAGACCCGATGAACCGCCAGCAGGTGGAGCTGAACCGCTAGCAGAAGGAGCCGAGTCGCTAGCGCGAGGAGACGAGCCACCAGCAGGATCATCTCTGGCAGAGATAGTAGATGACTAAGCAAGACGCAACAAAGACAAAAAGGTATCAGGGTTAAGGACGAAAGTTCCTCACCTGTCGCACTCGACATTTATCACAGGCACCTTGTGTAATACCCCGCAGTTTAAAGAGTCGAAAGGGTAGAAATAGAATATGTGCATTCGCATAGCATGCATCTAAAAATGCGGGTAAATTTCGCGCTTTTATAATAGAAGAGGTAAAGTGATCGATGTTTCGCTCGACTCGATGAGTTAGGGTTTAGATCATCATGTCAAGTGCAATAAACTTCGAGATGAGCTTTATACCAAATTAAATTGAAATCACAAGAATAAGATAAGAGTTATCGCTCGACAGACTAATTGGTCAAATTAGTCGATTGTCGAGGTGAAAGAACATTAGACATGACCTTCCCTAATTCTCGACACTTTGGATCACAATTCTAAATATAATAATTGAATACAAAACTCAAATGTCAAGTTATAATTTCATATCCATGACCATTTCATTACATCCTTCACACATCTATAATTATTCCAAGTCCTCATCCTATCAATTATTTACCTTACACACATTTCAAACACAAAGTAGAATTTGAATGTTAATAGTTCAATAAGAAACATCAAACTATCATGCTTACATCAATTCGAAGTCATTACTTCACACATAAAAATCCACTCATGATCTCACAAGTATCTTTACCCTACCAGATCATCAATTCTTACACACATCATCTTAAATCCATCTCACAAAACTCTTTACATAAACCTTTATAGAATCATAATGTCCAAAGTCCATTGAAATACAAATATGAGCTTATACAAATCTTACAAATTCCCCAAAATGAAAGAATAAGTAATATTACATCAATCATCAAATAAGCACATCTCAATTACAACTTCAAATATAAATGTCCAAAGTAAATTTGGATCCAACAAATACAAATGGAATCATATACAAACTTTACAAATTTAAATTGAAAGAATAATATTATTACATTTACAGAATATGTACTTATCTCAAATAAAAGAAAAGAGCTTGCAAAAGTATACAAGAAAACCCTATAACTAAATCTTTAACTAGATCTTATTTTGATCTTCTCAATTTATCTTGATCTTCTTATCTCCCAATCTTTTCAAATTCTTTCCCTGCAAAACAAAGCAAGACAGAAAAGAAGAAAGAAAGAAAGCAGGAATCTTTTCCTATCCAGGTCTCTAGAAATTGTATGAAATTCAAAGGTTTTGTGCTATGCTAAAAGAAGTTTGGTAGCAAGACTGGCCATCTTGTTAACAGACCCATTTTTCATACATGAAGCAATTGAAAATCATCTAAAAATAAGTAAGGACAAAAGAAATGTTTCTTATAATTAAAATGTTGCCTTCACCACAAGGGTGAGGCAATTGATGTTTGGAACTCGACTTCAGGATATTAAGAACTTGTCCTAATATCCAATTGATGACTAGAGGGATTAATCTTAATCTTAAGGCAACATCTGGTCTTATGGATCAAATTGGATCATTAAAGGCAACATGGATCAATTAGGCAACAAGGACAAGATGCAACTTGGATCCATACAAGGGAAGGGACAATAGGCAACATTGATCCATATATTATTTTATCTTAGGCATCAAGAAGGCAGCTAGTCAATCCCTCTAAATCTAGTCAAGTTCCTAATAAAAAGAAAGCCCACATCTTAATATCTCTTCAATGATATTATTTATCAAAGAAGAAAAACCAAAAGACAAAGCCCACCATCCTTAGGCCAAGGCCCATATAAGAGATTTAGCCCACAAGCCCATCTAGTGACAAAAGCCACTTGGCATGCCCAAAAATAAATCCTACAAGAGGATAATACCAAGCATGAGAGGGATAAGCTTGCCACATAGTAGATAAGATCAATGACTAGGCATCCCTATCCACAAACAAAATATCTAAGTTAACTTGCACCTCAAGAAAAGCCATGTTATGGATATGCTTGACACATAGGATAGCTATCCATAAGGAAAATATCTACTTATACTTCAACCTCAAGTAAAGCTTAACTCTATAAAAGGACATGCCCTCTACACACATGCGTGAGTTCTCATATGCACATGTCTAGCAATACAAGCAAGCCCCAGCCGAACCTCACATCAAACACTATACAAATTTCAGCAAGAGCATCACAAGCCCATTTCCAGCAAACACAACCATACTCCAGGTTTATACAGTAGCCGAATAATTTATAAACCACACCATATATTCCTCAAATCAACACAATCATACCAGCAGCTCAACATACTCTACCATATCATCATTCCCATCTCCAGAACATTAGAAACAATTCCAGAACACAAACACACCACCAGATCCTCTCTAATCTTTAGAACAACTAGGAAATAGGTCAAGCAGCGAGGAGGAGCAGACTAGCCACAAGACGTAGGTTATCATCATTTTCCAGAAGACCAAGCTTCTCTCCAACAGCAGGTTACTAGGATCAAGAGCATTTAGATGAGAGGGAAAGAGAGGAGAGGGGCAGATTTGTTCTTATCAGTTCTCTAGAAAGGAGAGGAGAATAGGAGGAGAAAGGCATAGGAAAAATAAGTATTAAAAGAAAAAGTAAAGCATGGGAAAGATCTCTCAGTTTGTATGGTGGTGCCATACAAGCTCATCACAGAGATTAAAAGCCACACATTAGTATCCATTCTTATCAAATTGTGCCTCAGCCTTTGCATCATAGGCTAAGCCAAGAAATCAAGCACAAAATATGTTCTTATTTAAATCTCACACATGCCAGAGCATCAAGAAAATGATGCAACTGAGCATAGCACACCAGTGCACTAGAAGAAGCACAGGAAAGCATAAAAAGATTTCCAAGCCCTAAATAGCTAGCTAGCTACTGTGTAACTCCTTGGGAGGCATCATAGCAGGCCAAGCCAGCTATTCAAGCTCTAAAAATCATTTCAGCTCTACTGGGAGCAACAAAAAGTAATCCTACAGCAAGAATACAAGAAACAAATCACCACAGAAATTCCTAAAAATCATTTTAGCTCTATCTATAAATCTCTAAAGCTTCTCTAGAAGGGAAGTAATCTACCAAGCTCATTTACACATTAATTCACCTAAAAATCTTTAGGCAGTACACAGTTAAGTATGATATCAAGTCCTAAATCCATTTCTTTTTATACAAAATTCTATATCTCTGCTATCTAAAAATTCTCCTAATTATATTCTTCACAACACACTAATTAACAAAGCACTAAAGCATCTAAAACAACTAAATCATCTTCATCAGAGCATGTCCAGTGCATAAGACTAAATTTTGCTAAGTGTCAGTGAGGATATCTTGTGCAGCATAGCTATTAGGCTAGATCAGAGAGGGGTTTAGAAGGGAGCAGGAGAGCAGAGAGGAGGAGGAGGTAAACATACCGTGCGCCCAAGGTCGTAACGACATGATGATGGGGCAGTGCCCGTGTGGTCATGGAGGAGGACCAGGGGAGAAGCGCACCACCACTATCCTTCAGACATAGCCGAAGGAGGATGCCGGGGTTGCGGCCACTTCATCATCCCACCGGCATCAGAAATGAAGGAGTCGCAACAGCAACCACAGCTTCACCACACCACCATATCCAGTAGCAGCAGACCACCAGCAGCACCCACAGCACGACAGAACACCACCACTTCACACCACCACCAGACCGACGACGCCAGGGTTGCATCCATCTGAGAGCCATCCCACCGGCATCGAGGTTGAGAGAGGCGACAGTTGAGGTGACGCCGAGCAAGAAGTGGAGCCGTGCTCATGGAGGTGAAGGGCCAGGAGCTCGAGGGAGAGTAGGAGGAGGCGTGGTCGGAAAAGATGGCAGGGGTGGCGGCGATGGGAGCTGGCGGAGGAGAATTGCGCCAACGGCCAAACCCAAACCGCAACTAGGGTTAGGGTTGGCAGGAGAGGTCGATACGGACGCGGGCGGACACTGCGGCCATGGGGAATCGAGGGAGAGAGGCATGGCGGAGCAGCGCCAGAAAGCGGCGGTGACAGATGCGGCCAGAGCCGGCCGGAGCAGAGCGTGGCGGCGGCGAATCACCAGGGAGAAGAGGGGATCGAGCAAGGGCTCGGGAGTGAGAGAGAGAATGAGAGAGAGAGATGGGGAGTGCACTGGTCTGGACCCAAACTGGATGGGCCAGCCCAATAGTTGGTCCGGTTGGACCAAGTGGACCTCATCCCATTTAAATTAAATCTAAATGCAAATTTAAATCAAATCCAAATTCAAATTTAAATCCAATTCAAATTCAAAAATGAAAATGCAAATAAATTCCTAAAAATAAATTAAAAATATGTTTTCAACTCAAAATTTTCTAAGGAGTCCAAATATGATTTTTATTTCATCTATTGAAAAAGTTTTCTTGAATGAAAAATTCAAAAATCCTTAAGTGGATATGATTTGAATTAATTCCAAATTTAAGTTTTGAAAATATTTTCTTAGGTGAATAATTCAAAGATCCTTAAGTGGACATGAATTGAATTATCTTTAAAAATTCAAGAATCCTTAAGTGGAAATGAATTGAACTATTTTCAAAAACAATTATTTTTCTAAAAAGAAAAACAATTTGAGTAATAAGCTCAAAGCATATATTTTGAACTTTATTGCATACTATAAATGACTGTCCTGTAACTCATCCTAGGTAAAACACACAAAGAAGAAGAATTCATCTAAAATTCATTCACTCTTGTGTTGATAATATTTGAAAGTTAGTCAAGTAAATAAAATTTGAATAAATAACTACTTCATGATATTAATGAAATGTTTTCTTAAAGGCATTAAGATTGATAACTTAAAATTGCAAATCTTGTTTTCTAGCAAAGAGAAAAGTACTTACTTGAATTCTTTACCTCCATAAAAGTGGTAAACACTTAATTCTAGATATCATAACAATTCAAAGTAATTTAACCAACCCACAAATTATAAGCACTAACTAATCCATAATCCTTAAAATCACTTCAGTTATCAAAGTATCAAGTAAAACAGAGCTTACACTTACAAGCTTGGGTATTTTTGGGGATTTTACGATGCATCTCATATCTATGCATAATAGCATCTTGACAGTGTTTCAGTAGTCCTTACCAGGATTACATTGCTATTTTCAGATCTCGGGGTTTTACCGTAAACCCTAGAACCCCGAAGGACATGAATTGCCACCTTTATCATAGGCAAGTTCATTCTTGCATACCGTTTGATGTATTTTTATCAAAGTACTTGCAAAGTTACTTATACGTTCCTTTCACTTGCATCAAAACGAAAAAGTATTTTCGAATGATGTGGTATATACTATTGGATGGCGGTGGAACAATGGTAAGATGAATAGGTACGGTGTTCCATCGTATGGGAAGGTATATATCCTTAGGAACTAATAACCCCTGTTCCAGTGATCCTTTCGCCGTAGTAAAAGCATCAACCAACTTTGTATGGGCGGGGTCAGTCAGAGGCTTCTTTTCTCATCCGCATATCCTCGGCAGGCCTACACCGGGTTGGGTCGTTGCGGCGGCCAACAGCGTGGAAGCGCGTGCTCTTCCAGCCCGACGGGGTAATTTGTGGGGAAGCTTGGGAGGGGTGATGGGTATGCGTGGAACATGATTCCCCTACCGCATCATAAATGGGCGGATGTGTGTTGATTTGGGAGAAGCTCCACGTGGCTGGATGTCCTGAGTCTTGGCTATAACACTCATGGAGTGTAAAGAGAGCATATATAAGACCAGGCAACTGTTGGGTAAAGTGATGCAACTTTGCAGAGTCAAACAACAAATTTGTGATATCACAACCGTGTTCCCGGAATGGAACTACGAGATCGAGGCCGGAATGGAGTCCCATTTGGATTCACAAGACCGGTGGAGGCTGGGACATAGTTTTCAGAATAAAATCTATCCTTTGAAGAAATGTTTGCAAAAACTTGCATCTATGCCAAAGACCTGAGGTTTTGGCAGTAGCTAGTGCATGAAACACCTTATCTCTATATATTCTGAACTTGCTGAGTAACGCTGTTACTCACCCCTTCCCATTTGACCCCCTGCTTAGACTTTTGGAGCCATCAAGGGCGTTGCTAGATATCCATCACGATGTTGAGGAGGTCTTCCACAAGGAATCAAGTCGACCTGGTGAAGCTTGAAGGAGTTGACCGCTACTTCACCAACAGAAGAATGACGACAACCATGGCAATGGAGGGGCAATGACAACAGTGTCAATAGCATACACCAAGACCACACTGCCAATGGAGGAGACAACATCTATTGGAAGGAGGAGTACAACCCTGGATAAAGATGTTCCAGATGGAATCAATTAGGGCTATGACAATAGTAGTAGTGGATTAGGAATAGAGCTAGAGCTAATCTCCAGCTTAGTGATACGAATTGGATATTTTCTGGATTTCATTTGTATGAGACCTACTTTTATAGAAAGGAGGTTCTCGAGATTTTGTATTGAGTATTGTTGTAATCCTATAGTGTTACCTTGGACTTGCTATGTTTCTGTTGTACTACTCTGAGGGATGTAATATTCACGGATAAGTCCTTCTGTGAGTGTTATGTCAACGACTTGCGCACTACAACATGCAGTGGTGTGCTGGGTCACCGCACCTTGTTATAGATGTTCCACCGTGTCGACACCCGAGGTTTCTTCGCCGGTGGAGGAGGTTTGTATGCCAGAGGAGTCGCGTTTATTACTTCCGTGTCCTCCAAAATGGGCGAACTCGGAGTAGGAGAAGAACCCGAGGTGACTGCAGGAGCACTGGGTACGTTAGAAGGATCGTCCTTCCCCCGCGCTCTCACCGACAAACTCGAGTTTCCGCTTTCGGACGACTTTCTCATTGGCGCGAGGGGAAGAGTTGTTTTCATCGTCATCATCGGAAGACTCTCAGCAAGAGCCTCAGCCACAGAACCCGAAGGCTCGTCCGTCTCCACAGGAGCTTTACCCGAAAGAATAGTCGGGTAGGAAGTCAAGATAAGATGTCCCTGCAAGGAAAGGATGTTCGTCAAAGGGTTTGTGAAATCGAAAGAAGCGCCAAATAGGTTCAGAGCTTTGGTTACCTCAGGAAGGGGATTCTCGTTACTAAAAGGAGTCGCGGCAGTGGACTCGACGAAGGAGTCATCTCTCTTGAGGTGAGTGATCTGGCGCACCCGTGCCTCCAGCTCTTCACCCGAAATCTCTTCGGATGACGTCCTTGTCGGGTCCTGAAGCCCAGAGTATTCCCACATACCGTGGACTCTTGCCTGGAGTGGTTGAATGCGCCGTTTCAGGAAAGTGCAGATAAGCTGCATCCCAGTCAACTCTTTGCCAGGTGCAGAGCGAAGAGAAGCAACTCGGGATAAGAGGTCGTTGGCTTCCGCTTCTTCCGTGGGACTCAGGTCGTGCCTCCAGGTCCTCTTCGATTTCACCTGAGCCTCGAGGGAGAAGCTGGGCACCTCTGTCTCCCCTTCGACTATGAAGTAAAACCAGCGTTTCCTCCATCCTTGCACTGATTCGCTAAGCTTGATGTCGAAGTAGGGGACATCGTTGCGAGTCTGAATGCCGAAGCCTCCGGTCGCCAAGCTGTGTCGAGCAACCGTGTGTTTCTTCACGAAGAAAATGCGGCGCCACAATCCCCAATGGGGATGCACGCCCAGAAAGCACTCGCAAAGTACAATAAAGCAAGCGATGTGGAGGACGCCGTTTGGGGTGAGGTCATGCAGTTGCACGCCATAAGCATACAGGAGGCCTCGGACGAACTCATGGAGGGGAAAGGACAGCCCCGCGTCAAGAAATCCATGAAGACGACGCGCTCGCCAGCGCGAGGAGAGGGAGTTACCTCGTTCCCGGCGCAGCGCACTCTGCTGCTCACCGTCGCCGGCAAGCGACCGTCGGCCCTCAGAGCGGAGAGTTGGTGGTCGCTGACGGTGGATGCCTCCCAGTCTCCCTTCATTCTCTTCGGCGGCGCGGTGACGTTGCCGGAGAGATTCTTGCTCTTCTTGCCCATGGCGAAGGAGTGGGGGAGAAAAGCAGATCGATGAATGCGAGGAAGAGGAACGAGAAAAAGGAGAATGGCAGCGGGGGTGAACTGCATTGAGAGATTCTGCCCCTTATCAAGGCTCACGGCTGGCGATCGTGGCCGTCGGACATGCGGTTGCGTTTTCCAGCCCTGCATCGAGCCGTCCACGTGTCTGCCAGGGAGTGAACTGACACCCCCCACTACACCGCCGGGCGTGGGAATCGAGGGTGTTGTTCCGTATTTCGTGCCACGGGCAGTCAATGCGCCACTGAACCGGCGTGTGAAGCGGCCTTGCTCTGGCAACTGTTGCAGAGTTACATCAAATCAAGTGCTCAGGGGTGATGTCATCCATGACGTCATAAGGTTTCCAGCTCCTTTCCAGCGAATCGTACTCGCGGTCATTCGACTAAGCCCCAGTTGATCGCATCCTGGGCAAATTATTATCTTCCCAGATTGCCTCCACGGCAACAGATCTCTGGATGCCGCGTCCATGACGTGAAGGTAAGACCAACGGATCCGTTCCGTTGGCCTGGGACTCGCCTCAGACTGTGAAGTACCCAGTAAATATCCACACCTACGGTGTGAAGAAAACCCTGACGGACGCGTTGGGTACCCATCACATTGCAAGAGTCGAGATTTTGTAAGACCTCAAGCGGCAAAAATCCGGCTACGCTTGCCTTATCCGGGTTCGGGTCCGGGGACCTGAATCTGAAGTAGCTTAGTGTTGTTTTGCCCGAGTGCAGTTAACTAGACCCGATCCGTCGTGCGTTCCAGGCTCGCTAAGCGTCATCCCCACGAATCCACCTGCTCCGATGCTCTTCCGGACTCGGGTTTCAGTCTTGCTTACCTGGTCCAGTGTCCAAGTCTAGGAACCTGGACTCGAAGCAACCTGTCAAGCACAGTTAGCTGGACTCGAACTGTCAAGTTCTCCAGACTCGTTAAAATGATATCTTTGTGAATCTCCTTGTACTGTTGTCATCTCCGGACTCGAGTAATGTCTTCTCAGTTAAAGAATCGTGTGATGGTCGGGTACTCGAATTAGAGTCTCCACCTGATTCTGCGAATCACCTGAAGACTCAGGGGCTACTGACATGGTTATGATCATCGGGTCCCACCTGTCGGGCACCTGGTGGCCATTACTCAAAAGAATTCATTGGCAAGCATATTTGGAGGAAGGCCCAGGCCCAAGTAAAGGGCAGCGCAAGGTCCCTTATTGGGCCAGATTAGGGTTAGGGTTACGTTTTAGACCTTGTAAACCTACCCGGATACGGACACCCGAGACCCAGCCTACTATAAAGGCTGGGAGGAGCTGCCGGGGAAAGGGGACCCTAGATCGCATCGCCACCATAAGCCCTTACGGCGACGTTGTAACACAAACCAGAATGAGAATACAGATCGTTTGCCTCACCGGGGATCCGAACCCCGGCGATTTCCTGTGTCCCTTGTTAGCCGCCGGTGTCACCCACGTCATGAAGTTCTCCATAAACCCAAGTCCCTCAAGGAGGGGCACTACCGAGTTGATCCCTCGACACTCCCCTTGTGGAGAAGATCCCCTGTGGATTCAAGGCCTCCTCTTGTGGAGAAGATCCCTCTTGTGGATTCAAGACCTCTACTTGTAGTTGAACTACTTGCCAATCTTTCATCTTCGGGTGACTCTATTTGGATCGGTTGGGTTGACCGTTTGGAGAAACAACCCCTCAAGACCTCTCCTTGTATCTACTACTTGCCAATCTCTCCCTTTGGGTGATTCTATTGGACCGGCTTGGACCGACCGATGAGGAAAACGTGTCCTTGTATCGTGTTTATCTTCTTGTGTTCTTGGCGTTCTTCGTGTTCTTCGTGTGTTCTTGCATGAGTTCGCCTAAATCCGCCGTCAATCCGTGAAGATCGGGCACCCATTGAGGTCCTAGCCTCATCAAAAGGTGTCCCTTTCGGGTATCCGAAGGAAGTAGTCGAGGCGAATGGTCAAGAGCGGGATTTGCCAATCCACATAGCAGGATAGGTACTCTGGGCCCACTCGGTGAGATTACATCAATAAGATTGCAAGCATGTGACTAGGTCACGGGGATGTAATATCACAGACGAGTAAAGATAGAATTGTCGAGTGACGAGATCAAGCTCGGTAATCATGGTACCGGAGAACGAGTCTCAGACAATCTAAGTATCGCAAGGCAAAAGGTTGAAACTGGACGTCTAAGGTTCAAACGATAAAAAGACATTCGTGGACGCACATGGCTATCACGATAATCCAGCCATCGTTGATAGTCATTGATCGGAGAACGTGTCTCGATCATGTCTGGAGTGATCCCGAACCATAGGGTGACACACTTAAGGGTAGGCGACAGTTTTTTAAAGATTGGATATTAGGAGAAACTTCAGGAGAACACCAGAAGTGTTCCGGGACATGTCCGATGATGATCGGAAGGCAACGGAATAAGTTTCAGAGCTCGAATGATGTGTATTTAATATTAATTGGTGTAATTAATAATTAAATATTTATTTATTTCCGAATTTAAAAGGCATTTTCACCGCTTTAGGGGCCCATTAGGGGAAAAACCCCAAAAGGAAAAAAGGAGGGAGGGCCGGCGCACCAGCCATGGTGCGGCTGGTCATGTGGGAATAGTCCCACATGGCCAGGCCAGCAAAGTTGGCTGACCCCCTCCTCCTTTATATAGGGGTGCACCCTTGTCTGGAAATTCATCCCTTCTCCTTCTTCTTCTCTCCTACCTTGAGCGTGGTTCCGTTTTTGGAGCTGCGTACGAAGAGAGAAGTCTCTCCACCATATGCACACCGCCGTGCTGCTGGGTCCAAGTCTTCCGCTGCTTCGCTGGATCTGGAGCACGGAGGTCGTCGTCTACACCATACATGTGTAGAGCTACGAGGTGCTACACGTGTGGCACTGAAAGTACGCCTTCTTCCTCTACACGACCTTGAGGTCGGCGCCGCCATCGTCTTCACCGCCCGTCTTCATCACGCGTCGTCATCGAAACAAATCTTTTGATCGTCGATGCTTACGGTCTACAAGGGTATGTATACCGTTCCCTCCGTTACTTTATATTTGCATAGTAATAGATCCAGGCTATTTCGGTTATCGTTGTTAGGATTTTTTTTTGTTTTCTGCACATGATACCCTTCAGAGCCACGAACTCCGGTGAGATCCTCCAATTCGGGTGTGGAGTGTGGCTCATCCTTGTAAAGGTTTGTTGTCGACCTCAAGGGCATCATATAGTGGCTCATGGATCTCCTCATTGGAGGATAACATGAGGGAGATACGGTGTGCCATATCACGGCTATTCGGGGATCACTTTGTGACTCCTCACCGCTCCAACGGAGACTAGCTTCCATTGGGAAGTGAACTTCAGGATAAATCTCCGCGTCACTGTGTGGTTACCTCTTAACCTACCTTTACTTGTTGTGCTACCATATCTTGCTTAGATTATCTTGCTAGCTTGTATCTTGCTCATCATATACGATTGTTCACCTAGCTGCATATCTAGAGAACTTATACTTTGAGCAAAGCCTTAATTTGTTAAAAGAAAAGAAATTTTGTAGTTGCCTATTTACCCCTCTAGACAATCTACTCGATCCTTTCACCGAGCTTGAGCGCGAGAAGATGAGAAGGCAAAATACAATGAGCGCGGAGGAGAAGACGAGGCAAGTGGCAAATGATTTAGCCTCAGCCCTACTCACTTCCTTATAAACACGGTGAAAAATGACAGTTATCACAGTAATTGCGCTGCCCACGCGGCACGACGCTTCGGGCACCGTGCGAACGTGCCGAGAAATTTGGCCCGGATTGTGACACGATCTTGATTGAAGAAATCATGGCCGTCGAATCAACCGCGTGCAAGTCGAGCCGTCATTATTGTTCCTGTTCCATCCCGAGGCGGTGGCAGTTGAGGCAATGAGTTGTCCTGTCAATCGACTCAACACGTCAGAGAGAAAAACACTAGAAGACAAACAGTCAAAGATGTTGTGACATCATCATGGAGAATTCAAGGAAACAACTCGCATGGAGGCCAGTCGGCACGGCAAGGCGTCCCATCAGGCACGAGCCGGTATCAAACAAGACTTGAGTTAGACCGGACTCCAATGTGCCATTTTACCACTCCACCTTTGTTTTCCTTTGCTTTTCTCTGTTTCAGGAGTTCGATCAATGACACGTCTCGACAACTCACAAGATGAAGGCCAAGCCGAAGACGAGTCCCTGATGAACTCGGGGGCTAATGATGGGGCGATGCCCAACCTGGTAGGCCTAGGACCACGAGTCAGACCACAAGACCGAGTGGCCTAAACCCACTCAGAGGGCACATACCGGGTCCATCAAGGAATCCGGTGGGCTGGCTCGGGAGGACGGCGAGTCGATCTCAGACTCAGATAAGAAGATAAGCACTCCAGAGATTACGCTGCAAGTAGCCATGTTAGTAGAGAGTGGTTAGCCGCCTCCGGAACCAACTCGGTATCACCTGTAACCCTAGTCGATCACCTATATAAGGTCGACTAGGCAAAACCCTAGAGGACTGAGTCATCTCATTCCATAGCCGCCCTACGCTCTGCTACACTCTGGTGTGCACGCATTGTACACCCCTACCAAATAAATACTACAAAGTAGGAGTAGATCTTTACCTCACAAGCGAGGGGGCGAAGCTGGGTAAACTTTGCGTGTGCGAACCTCTCCGTGGATCCTAAGTCGCCTGGCTCACACCTGACTTAAGCCACCCCCATGGCATCTGCCCTGACTAACTCACGACAGTCAAGTATTGTTTTTATTTGTTTAATATAGCACACCTTGCATTATTTCGGTTAGGAAAACCTTAGATTTTTTTTAAAAAAAACTTGCCGATAAATAGTTCGACCGCATAAATTCGATTAATTGTCCAATAGCCGATTTATCTCTTCTCTTGTGTCGACCGATAAGTTAACGATAAGCGATATGCTGAACATTGCTTTGTGTTGTGGACGTAGGTAACTCAAATTTTCTCTTTTATTAGTAGTTTAGATATTAGTTGTTTAGATTTACTTCCTCCGTTCCATAATATGTCATTTTAGGTATATCTCAAAGTGGACTACATACAGAGGCAAATGAGTGAACCTAAGTACGTCTGTATATGTATGAATTTAGAAAAGTGTAACAGGACTTACATTTATGAGAGGTAGTAAAAGAGTAGAGAAGTCCCTAAAAAAAAGAAGAGAAGTGTGAATTTAGAAAAGTGTAGCAAGAATTACATTTATGAGAGGTAGTAAAAGAGTAGAGAAGTCCCAAAAAAAAAAGAGAAGTAGAGAAGAACAAACAAACAGGCCCTCACTGCACCAGTCCACCCACACCGATCCTTTCTTTTCCGAAAGAAGTCCAGATAACCCCCCTATGTTTCACGTTTCGGTCGCTAAACCCACCTAACTTTGAACTGGAGCAAATAACCCCCCTAACTATCTAAAACCGGGCAAACTACCCCCTTGAGCTGTTTTGACAGCAGTTTAGCCACGGTGGACAGTGGTTTTTGCCACGTCAGGTCTAAATAGCCCCAAGTATCGTTGACTTTGTTCCCCTCCTCTCTACTCGCCGTCGCCGTCGCCTCTCCCGTCCTCCTCCTTCCCGTGCCGGAGTCGAGCACGGTGATGGCGCCGGTGGCGCGGAGGCAGGGCATGGCGCGGCAGGAGGTGGACTTGGTCGGGTTGAAGGGCTTGGCGGTGGGGCAGCCCGCGCAACCGGAGCAGGGGATCCACGCGCCCGGCCACGGCGAGCGAGTCGAGGTACAGCAGCCGAGCCGCGTCCCTGGATGACTGGTCGACGAGGAACCCCGCCCACGACGGTGCCGCTGCGGCAGTCGTTCCCGCGCGGCGAGCACGGCCCGAACGGGTGCGACACCTGCAGCCATGGCCGTGGCGAGCCCAAGCTCGCGGCCCCGGTGGCTCCATCCACCTCGAGTCCTCCCTTCGCGCCAGGAGCCGCGCCTTGCCTTCCTCCGCCCTTGACAGCAAGGAGGAGCTCTGGGAAGCACAGACGACGCCACGCCAAGCTCGTCTTCCTCTTCCGGCCGGGTGCACGCCGTCGTCGTCCCCGTTAGTCCGGGCATCCCCAACCCAAGAAGACATGTCCTGGAGGTCCGCGCCGCTGTGCTCCATCTTCTTCGCCAAGAAAGGGAACCGGAAGAGCCCCAGAACAGTCGCAACATATTCATCTTCTTCGCCGTCCGGCCACCAAGCTCGCCATCGTCTTTTTAGACCTGACGTGGCTAAAACCACTGTCCACCGCGGCTAAACCGCTGTCAAAACAGCTCAAGGGGGTAATTTGCCCGGTTTTGGATAGTTAGGGGGGGTTATTTGCTCCAGTTCAAAGTTAGGGGGGTTTAGGGACCGAAACGTGAAACATAGGGGGTTATGTGGACTTCTTTCTTCTTTTCCCCGAGCGTTTCGATGGAGGATATCCACCGGAGCTAGGGTTAGCGCCGTCCCCCTCCCCCCGAGATCTGCACCGTCGGCCTCCCCCCAGACGAACCCCCCTCCTCCCACCAGCTTCCCTACCGACGAGCCCACCGCCGTCCTCGTCTGCGCTGCCACCGACGGTGTCTTGGCTGCCTCCCGGTGGACGCTGCCGTCCCGTGGAACAACCGGCGCCGTCTCCGCCACCCGTCCCCCAGCAGACGGCGCAGTAATTGCCTCCCAGTCGACGCCCTCTCCTCCTGTCTCCGCCGGCAACGACGACGCTGTCCAGTGTAAAAGTTCTATTTTTTTTTTTTGTGATGTTGCTGCTGTGATTTTGTCTCCGTCGTTGCACGCTTCTGGCTGCTGCCATGAATTGCTTACGCTGCCCTGAATTATTAATTTTTGCTGCTGTAAATTGCTGCTTCTCTTGTGATAGTCCGCTTATGTAGAACTATGCATCTTAAACTCTTCTGGTGAAACTGTGTTGTTACGGTGATTTCAGATATTGCTGTTCTTGAGCTACAAATCATACAATATTTCAGGTGTGTGTACGTGTGTCAAGCCTGTGCAAAAATTCATCTACTTATTTAAAATAGCACTTCACAAATCATTGAACAATTTACATATACATTAATATATCACATTTCATACATTATCAATCAAATTAGCATTAAAACAGACCATTAAGTTTGTACCAGAAAATTACGGTGGTCTCAGCATCCCAGGGGCATTTCAGAAATTTCCTCAGCTCACAGCCAGGCCACAGCCATATTGCCAGACGACCAACCTTCATCGGTCATCACAGCCAATTCCCCAATGTGGCAGCTTCCCCACCACAACAGACCCACAGCCATAGCCCGAGTATTTTAGATCGAATCAATTGATACTATCTTTACGCAAAATGCCATTATAAAGTTAAAGCAGTATTGTGCAATGAAGCGAGCATCATATTACAAATATACTAATACCATCTTGATATACTTTGAAGTCTTCTGTGAATCATGTATTGTTTCTGCCAAATGATGAAAATGCCACAGTTTTGAGGTCTTTTTGAGCTCTAGAATTCCAGCATATTGATTAGCGAAATTTCTCTGCTAGATTTAGATTCAAACAGGATTATATCATTTACTTGGAGTGGAATTCCCTGTTAAACTTTCCTGTTTCAGCTAATGGAACTGTAATTTCTGCACAATTCTGCAGCAATGGAGACACCACACAAGGAGGCGCTCATGCAAGCTGCCCCTCATGAAGATAAGGTTAAAGATGGATTAACCAAGGAAGAAATGGATCCATGGAATCCTCCCTGTCCTCCACCATCTCCTGTTCCTCCTGCTGCTGACCTAACTCTCCACTTAAAATTAGCCAAGGAGGTGCAGTAAACCAATCACCTTTATGATATTTCTTTTATGTTCTGTTTCATCTCCATCATAGCTCTTGATGGCGACACATTCTCTCTCTCTCAGTGGATGGCACAGAAACGGGCTATACTTGCTACCTCCAGAGCAACCAAAATAATCTCCCCGGACCGTACTCCTCAGGTTCTTTGCGATTGACAACTATCTGATTATAATTACTGTTCACTTGTGTCCTCCAGTATTTCCTAGCATATAATTTTTGTATTGCACATTTTTTGTGTTTTGTAGTCCTATGATGCATTGCAGCAATACTTTATTTATATTAATTTTCTCTGTTAATCAAATAATTAATTTCATTTCACCCTCTTAAATTTCCAATGATTTAATCCAGCTGGTGAATGATGCCCTCTATTGTATACTGCCCCATTTGATGTCCATCCTGGAGAAGGATAGCTACCGGCGCTTCCTCAGCTTCTTCGAAATAAATGGGGGGGGCATGGGATGGGGCTTCGTCATCACCCCAGAAACTTTCGACCAGATTATCGTTAAGAATGCGCTGCAATGTGCCAAAGTTGCCTTGAAAGGCCAGGCACCTGAGCTCTCTGGGTTTCGGGCCAATCCCAACTACATGACCCAATATGGATACTTTCCCCTCCACCGAGCTGCGGAAATGTTCTCCGTCGAGATGATAAAGTTGCTCTTACGCAATGGTGCGTCAGCCAACTTATGCACAGCCGGCCCTGTAGTCATTGAGGGTTTACTCCCTCTCCATGTTGCAGTTGAAAACACTTGCCTGCATAAGTATCTCGAGGACAGTCTATCTCATGATCAAAAGCATGCAGATGCGAACTATGTCTACAAGCTGATCCATCTTCTGTGCCTACCAGAACTGGTATGTCACACATCCATCCCTTAAGAAGTTATTATATATCTCAAAGCACTTACATAGCAACTTCTCCACTTGCTGGGGATGGAATAGTTCTTGTTATGTGTTACATATATCGACTTGGCAAACATGCTGCTCTTTTTTAATTAAGAGAAAAAACAACATTTTTCTTGTTTTTGGTGTCAAACGTGAAGAAACGACAATTCTTTTGATTCTAGGTGATGACACAGTTTTAACTTAATCAGCACTAATTCTTTGCGTATAAATGCTGAAGGCACTCAATTTTGCTCTATGCTTCTGTTCTTTGCAGAAGATCTGCATGGATACAATCAGGCTTCTTGCAAAACACACAGATAATTTACATGACCAGCTCTGGACTTACATAAAAGATGGAAAGCTTGCCCAGACAGCTGTTTTGCTGCTGGCAGCTCAAGAGCAGATCCGTACGGGAACTTCCATTAAAAGAAAAGTCAATAGTAAGCTGGACGGGTTTGCTATTATCACTGGTCGTATTGTGCACAGCATTGCTTTACAATTTCCCGAGGCATGTGAAAACATAATGGATCCAAACCAACCGAGGAAGATAAATATCAATAGTGTGACATTGTTCCTTGTTGACATAATTTCCCGGGCTGGTGAAGCTCTTGATTCATACATTCGGGCACACCCAAAGGTATCAAACTGTTGGTACTTGTAGTTACACCGGCTCTGTTTTCTTCTTTTTACTATATATTTATGTATCCGTTTATTAAGCATTAATACCTCTGTTTCGTAAAAGAAGGCCTATAAACTTTTTGAAAAGTCAAACCATGCAAAGTTTGTTATATGTCTTATTTTACGGAATGGAGGGAGTAGCTTTTATGAAATTCCTGTTTTAATCTGACAAGATGAAAATGCTAGAAGTAGTAACATTGATTTTGAGAGAAAAAATAAAATTTCTAATCCATATATAACTCACTATTGATTAAGTAGGATATAAGATTTCTTTGGCAGCCAATATTAATCTTGTTGTTTGGGATTGATTAACCAGCATAAATTTATTTATGTATGCTCTGTTGGGCGAGAAGTTTCAGCTTCATCTTAGAGCCACCAGAATATTAAGATGCTGGCTTTTCAGTGAAGATCAAACTACCTTTAGTTTTGTAGTAAGATGCCCAGGCCTTTTCCTCGCGCTTCATTGAGAAATCAGCTTCTCGGGGAAGCCAAGACAAAGATGGAACTTAGTACTTGCGCCTCTATGATCTGTGTCCGAAGTCAGCGCAACCAAACAATTACTATGTAGTCTGGAGTGAAACACCGAACAGGACATATTTAGGAATTGATTTCCCATAAAAACAGTGCCATTATTTGTAGCACCGATTGTGACAGTTTCAAGTATTCAAGTTAATTTCATTTTAGATTATTTCAACTGTATACCCCCTTAAGACCCTAAACACTGTCATAAATCTTGGACGCTAATGTCTGGCACATAGAGACAAGGGCCCCTCATATCTCAACGGCGCTGGAAACAAAGTTGTAGCATGTAAAAGCATTAAATATTTGTGAAAAGGATAAATGACCGTATTGAAGAATACAGGAGGAATACATTGCCAATTAAGAGGGGAGTAAATGCTAGAGCAATAAGTAGCATTTAAAAACTTTATGATCGTAAGAGTGAGAGAGCACACTTTTTTGTTGTCATGTACACGTGTACAGATTAACCACGTGGATTTGAACAAAGGCCATTAGCCTAGCTGTATTATAGACACATGTTAAATTGTGTTTCCTGACAACAACATAGTCAATGATATTGGTTAACATATCATAGAAAAATGGTACAACAGTCTAACAAACTCATATAATTTTGTATCCAATCTACCTTCACGGTACATCGGGAGATCACGGAGCACTACCAACTTAACATGCATTAGTTAACGATTAAGCATAAATATAAGCACATATTTGATAATGCATGCTTATGGCACAACGGAAATCAATACAACACGATAGAAATCAATGCACTTACAGCCGTATTCATGGTGTGGCGTCAGTGGTGGTTCCCGGTGAAATCAATTGCCATGCATACATGAACAATAGGGAGGAATATGGTATCTTTGAACATTTAATATGTTGGAAGGATATGAAAAATGGATGGCTTGATGCCTTCAATGTGTGACCATATATAGGGAGGGGGCATCTGCAGGTTCTCCTTCACATTTTCGCATAAATCTTCTCCAATAATGAGTGACGAATGAAATGGAGCGCCCTCGTTGCTCCTCGTCTTATTGTGTGCTGGGTCCCACAGTCGGTGTGTTAAGACATTTCGTGCTGGCAGGAGAGGGGTATGCGGCAGATGCATGATCTTGGATAAGTTAGTTGTTTTCTTGATTTGTTTTCGATTGGTTAGAGACATATCACCATTGGTCACATATCCTGCTCCACCACCATTGACGTCACCTGATCCGTCAAAGGGCAATGGCCCCACCATCGCCAGTACCCCACGACCGGAGTCGCCTCCATGCACAACCAGTGGAGAGGTCCAGCCGGCTATCGGCAGCGCATCACCCCACCTCCCGCGAAGCCGCGCTTCAGCGCTGACATAGCTAGGCGTGAGTTCTGCATCCTGCAGGAGCCCTTCAGGCTGTCCGGCTGTAAGAATTGAGGTTTGCCAGGGCGAACATTTGAGGATTTTTTTCCAGGGTAGCATACTCTCAAATCTGCAATTTTTGAGGGTAACGTGCTCTTCAATTTGTCTCCAGATACCAGGGTTGGCAATCACATCAGCTTGTGAAATGTCCTATGGCATCAATTTTGGTACCAAAATTCAATGATCTGCTTCTTATTTTCGGTACTGTACAGTACAATGTACATTACCCATTCATCACATAGGTGAAACAAATTTCCGATAGGGTAAAATACCACCAAGGATTGGGATTTGAGAGAGACCTGTGGGTTGTAAGCTGCCTGGTGCATGTCTTTTCCAGATTGAAACGCTTCGATCGACTTTCCTCTGCCTGTGTTCTGTGCTAACTGCTGGGAAAAAAATGTAAATGGGGCCTATTTATCTCTCACATAAGCCTATTAGTCCAACCCAGTATGGCTTTCTTCCTCCTCTGCCCCATACCCCTTCGACACAGGAAACACAGAAGTGTCCATCGGTCCCTTTGATTGATAGAAAACAGAGGGGTCGGCATGGGGGTACCTTGCTCCATGCCGAGAGACCCAAGGCGACCGCCCCTGCTCGCCCCTACGGTGGGTCACCTTTTTCTGAGAACAATTGTTAGTGCCATTCCACCAGATTTACATTCTTGATGCTTGGCACATGTAATGGCTATATAAATGATTGTATGGTAATCTTGAGATATGAAAGACTTCTACTCATTTGGTTATGTGCCATAGGAATCTCTCTCACATTGAATTGAAATTGCCGTGCAGGTTCCCTATGTTATGCAGGCACCCCATTCGGAAGTCCTTGAACGTGTTTCATTGATTCTGAAGGAACATGGTTTTCGTTGTACTGGAGGACTTGTAGACATTGAAAACCTGTACTTTCTGACATACCTTTTCTATTTCTTCAGTTATTATAAGTCTTACAAAACATAAGCAATATGATGTTGGTTTAATTCTTCTACTTGTTCTTGAAGCCGCCCGTATGAAAATGTGGTGTCCACTGATGATGTACGCACACATGGTACATGTTTCTGTTGATTGAAAATGTGTTGTCCACTGAAGACAACAAACATTAATTATTTGAGATGGAAAACAGGGGAGATGGTTGCAACCAAGTCAGCTACAGAAGTTGGATTTCATGCTGTGAATGAAGAGGTAAAGATTCAAGTGTAGCAGAATTTTGTTAATATATTTTTTCCATACTTCTATTAAATCATGCGGTAATATGGGTTGTGCAAAATAAGTTTTTGTTGGATTGTTTTGATTATTCACATTTGTATTTTCTAAGCTGAATTGATGTTAAGTTCAAGAATTACTCCAATTTGTGATGGAGTTCTGTACAACGTGTCATACTGTGGTAGCAAGGAAAAAAATTGGAGCAGTACAATAGTAAGCAGGCACATCTGCAATGAAAATGAAGATGCAACTGTGACAAATACTTGATTGGTTGATACCTTTTTCATACTTAACAGATATGTAGATATAACTTTTCAGTGAACGATAGTAGTAATTGTTTGTCAGTAAGTTTGCGTCAGAATAATATGAAATGAGGAACAAAAGGATTTTTTGAATCGACGAATCCTATTGTTTACTTCCTCTGTAGTAAGGCTTCAACTCGCAAAGTCAAATGGTTTATTGGCCATCCTTTAGTAGTTCGACTAACACTCTTATCTGTCTAGAATTCTAAAGGCTCGAGTATTTTGCAACAGAATGTTACTGTAGTTTAGTGACATCGCATTTTTCGTAATAATCCAAATATTTTGATCTCATGTGAACTGAAGTACCTGATGTTTCGGGATTTTTAACCTTCACATGTTTATTAACCTATGAGCCAGGGCCCAATAAAGAAAATGACTAGAGGATGGGAGCTTCAATATGCAAGGAGAAGTTTCTTTCCAGACGGGCGATCAGTGTTGGAACGCCAGTCGTCCACGAAGATGTCCTCCATAAAACCGATGCTCACTGTTGAACAGATCCATCATGATAGAGGTTTGAGTAAATCAACCGGCATAGGATCTACTTTTGGTCGACTGATTGGCAGAGTTCCGCAGCCAATAGCTAATCATCAACCCAGAAGGCTGTTTTGTACAACGGCATTAACACTCTTGAAAGTGTTAAAGAATGCATGAGTAGAAAGGTATGCAATGGCTTTCCGTCTTTCTAGTTCATGTTTCTGAAATGTCATGATGATGAAAGGACAAATACATCCTGATGCATCCAAGGACTGAACAAAAAAAAATGCAGCGTTTCTTTTTATTCAAGTTGGATGCTTATATGTTTTGTCAGTTTTTTGTTTGCTCCTGCCAACCTGATATTTGAAGCAATGCATAGCTCCCTATATTTAGTCATCTCATGGTCTTTTTTTTATTTTTTATTTTGTTATTGCGCAGGTGCCGCTCATGAAGTTGCGATATATAATGATTGTACTGCAACCAAGTTCGTCATTCCGTACTGTTTTGCTTACTGCTAGACATAATTTATTCCGTCGCCCTCGGTGATCATCTTGACGATTGCTCGCACCAGAAGACTCAACCCGATGTTGCCTACCTCCAGGACAAGGTTCTGCGCCTTCTCGTCACTGTTGGCCGCGCTGTCACCGGAGCCATGCCATCCACGTCACTAAAGATCGCCGCCGGGTCTAAAAAAATTAAGCCAGAAAAACGAGTCTATATAACAAATAAAGGGTCCACGAAGATTGAATTTTCGTAACTCATAAAGCACAACTACCTCCTCTCCGTCCATGGCTACCGGCGCCCAGCAACAGTGCAGGTCGCGCTCTCAGACTCGGGGAGTGAGTCAGGGCAGGGCGTGGCCGCGTCCCGCGCGGGGCAGCGGCGCTGGCATGGCTCGGCTGCGGTCTACGGACAGTCGAAACCTGCCAGGGCCACTAGATCATCCATGATCTGAGTCGAAATTAGTTGTCTAGCTCAGCCAGTTTAGCCCAAGTAAGGCCGAAATTACTGGCTAAGAGCATCTTTAGCCGATCCGGTAAAAAATGGACCCTTAAAACACGTCTAAAGGGAATAGTAAAATAATTTTAAGGGCTAAAAAGGGACCGGGCAGAATAGATTCCGTAAATTTTTACTGTAACCCGAATACTCTCTGTAGTCTTTTTTCTTGCTCCCCAAACCCCTTCGCAAAATCACGCGTCTCCATGACCAAATCTACCGCTCCGCCGCGAGTGCTCGCCGTGTGCCACCCACGCCGTCGCAAGCCAGGCCGATTTTGAAGCCGTGTAGTACATGAGCTAGCTAGGAATAATCATCCCTCCATGCGCTATGGCGCCCGGCAGCAATCTCAGCCATGCGTCCTCCTAGTGGATATGTGCCAAAAGCTGCGGAAATCCACTTTGGCTCCCGGGCTCATCTGCACCCGGGTGTCTTTTCGATTTTTTTGAATTTTGAAAACGCTTCAAAAAAATCTGAAAACAATTGTGCGGAAACATATTCATGTATTCAATACTCGTGTAAATTTTCGACAGAAAATATCAATTTTTGCGCCCTGTGCAAAAAAGACAAATATCTGACAGACAAAATAGGTGAACAGTCCACTATTCAAAAAGACAGATTTGTCTTTTTTACACGGGGCGCAAAAATTGATATTTTTTGTCGAAATTTTACACGAGTGTTGAATACTTCAATATGTTCATGTCCAATTTTTGTCAGAATTTTTCGAATCATTTTCGTATTTTAAAAAAATCGGAAACAAAACCGGGAGCAGATGAGCCCGGGAGCCAAAACGCCATCCTCTCTGTTTTGGGGCTATTGCTTTGTGTTCTTCTATTTTGGCACGAAGCAACCTGTCATAATCATCATTTTTGTAGCAATGGTTGTTGCCACCAACTGCTTGTTTTGTAGAAAGGGTCTATCACTACTAATTTTTTGTTTATTTTTTGGTGGTACATCATAGAAAATCATTCTCCATCACCAGTGCAATATGTTTTTATAAACTGCAGGTTCAACAAATTGAAATACTTTTGTATTATGCTATGGTATATTGCGCTCTATTAACTTGTGATTCCACTCCTTTACTGAAAGCAAAAAACATCAAAGATGAAATGCAACCTGAAGGATATTACGCTTTTCTGCTCGTAATAAATACTGTGCCCGAGTACAAGCAACCGATAACCTTTTTCTGCTACGTCATGGTGGTTAAAGAGCCCTAGACTTATGTTCGCTCTAGAAAAATGCTATGTATGTAGTCTACTTGCAACCAAGTTCTACTTTTTTCGTTGTTTGTCAGTGGAGAAAATAGCACAATACTACCAGTTTGACAACAAAATTTACGAAATGATACAACTTTGTGTTTCAATCGCATTTACATACAAGATTTTGCTCGAGTTTTCTCATAAAACCCAAAACACTCTGTGACGCTATTTAGACAGTGAATCTGACATGCCGGGCCCACATGTAAGATGACGTGGCAAGTTTGGTGACGGACAGAGAAAACAGCCGTTAGCCGGCCGTCGGAGCCTGTCGGAGAACTGTCCCAGGAACTGGGTGTGTCTCACTAGGTATCGAGTAAGGGGCTGAACACGGGATCAAACAACCCTCAACGTGCCTCGGCGACGGCGCTCGTCGAGATCGCTGTGGGACGGCACTGCAGAGATGAACACACGATGTTACCTAGGTTCAGGGCCCTCTTGGAGAGGTAAAACCCCTACGTCCTGCCTTGGTTGTATTGCACTGCTTGAAGAGGTTACAGTATAAGGAGAGCTTGGGGAGCTCGAGGTGGCTAACAATGGCTAACCCTAGATCTCAGATCCGAACCTAAAAGCCAGCCAGAATCGAACCCTTTGCCTGAACGTGCTCCCCCTCCTTTTATAGGTGTCTTGGACCTCTTCCCCCAAATATCTTGGCGGGAAGGGTTACCACATGGCGACGAAGGAGGAGGACGGGTGCACGATAAAGGGGGAGGCCATGGACGCGGTCCATGGCAGGGAGCGGCGTCACCAAAGCTGGAAAAGCCACCGTCCAGCCGGGACGGTGGGCTGGCGCTGCTGAGGCTCGGGAGGCGCCCCACGGTGACGTCGCCCTTGGAGCGTAGCGGCAGACGGTCCCCTTATCACCGAAACGGCAATCCTTGTAGCTCCTTTCCTTGGTGCAGCATTGTTGACTGCTTTATACGCGAGAACGGCAACTGCGGCGCTGTCGTCAGCGCGCGCAACCGCGCCCGTGACTTTGCGGAGGGCGCAGAGCCCATGTGCGCTCTGCCGCGGAGGCAGAGCTTGCTTCGTGGGGAAGGAACCCCCGCGAGGCCGGAGGCCTCGCCGAGCCTTTTGGCTTGATCCTTGGAGATGCCCTCTCGAGGAGAGGTCCCTCGCGAGGAAAAACCCTCGCGAGGCTCGCCAGGCTTGGAGAGCCTGGTCCTTAGCGAAATCTTCTGAAGAGTGTCGTGGGCCCTGGCAGGCCGGCCCGTGGTACCCTGGTTTCCACTGTGCCGACAGTAGCCCCCGGGCCCACGATGGGCACGCCGAAGCCCACGGATGGAGGCGAACCGTCGGGGGCCCAACGATGCCTGCCTGGGCCGTGACACGTGGGGCGCAGCGGTTGCGCCCGAGGCCACGATCTCCTCGGCTCCAACGGGCGACCCGGTGGGGCCCGCCACGCCCTTGGTAACTGGCCAATAAAGCCTGCGCGCGATGAAGGCGCCCATCACTTCTCCCATTACTCCGCCGCACACTTCCCCCAAACGCCTCCTTCTTCCCAGAGCGCACCACCTCCAAAAGTTCCTTCTCTCCTGCGACCATGGCGCCCAAGAAAGCAGACGCTCCCAAGAAAGGCAAGGCTCCGATGCAGGCCGGCAAGTCCGCGGCGGCGTCGCGGAGTGCTGAACCCCAGGGGGCGCTGCCGAGGTCCCGCATTAACTCGGCGGGGGTCGACAAGGTGCGCCACCTGGCGGCCGCGAGAACCAACGAGCACGGCGCCACCATCATGAAGCCGGCCGGCAGCAAGCTTCCCGAGGGGTACTACCCCATCTTCCTCCACACTCTCTCCGCCGGTCTCATTCCTCCTTTTTCCGACTTCCTCATGGGGATTCTGGAGTCATACCAGATCCAACTCCTCCATCTTCATCCCAATTCCATCCTCATCCTCTCCATCTTCGCCTACCTCTGCGAGGCCTATGTCGGTATCCATCCTTCTGTGGACCTCTTCCGCAGCTTCTACGCACTCCGGTCCACCGCGCAGAACGAGCGGACCGGATGCGTCTCCTTCCGTATCGCCGACGCCAGGAGCAAGAACTACATCCCCATCGCGTGGAGTGGCGAGAATGCCATCACCAAGGTGACGAAGAAAGTGGAGGACTTCCGCCAGCGGTGGTTCCTCGTCGACACCAAGGTGTCGAACCATCTCCTGGATATACCCGTGGCGCCCCCGAAGAAGTGGGCGCGCTGGGCGAGCGAGGGCTTCGAGGGCCCAAAGCTTGACGCGGTGTACGAGTGCCTGCGGGGGCTCCGCGAAGCCGGGCTCACCGGCCAGATGGTGGCGAAGGACTTCACGAGGCGCCGCATCACCCCCTCCAGTGGCATTCGGAGCCGATGTGGACGTACGCAGGCCTGGAGGATAGGATGCGCCTGTGCATGGACAACTTCGCCCCGGAGGTGTTGGACAGGGTCATGGTGGCCCTCTTCACTACGGAGGCCATCCCAGCCCCAGCCGTCGACGAGGCCCGGCCGCTCTTCACCTTTGGGGAGGAGAAGGTGCGCGAGCACCGCAGGGCCCTGCCCAGATTCGATGAGTGGGGCATCGTGCCCGAAGGACACCGTGGGCCCCGCGGCAACCCGCGGGCGGCGGAGCCGGAGCAGATGGACGAGCCGTCGGAGCCGGACGAGGCGGAGGACTCTGGCGAGGGCGAGGCCTCGGGGAGCGCTGACCCCTCGGGAGACTTTGCCGGCTCCTCAAGGAGCGCACCGCCTGAAGAGGACCTCCAGGTGATTTCCTCCAGCAGCGGCGAGGATCCCTCTCGCGGAGCTCCCTCCCGAGGCACCGCGGAGGAGGAGGAGGAGAGCAGCGGCAAGGGAGGGCGCCACGAGCCCCGCTCCAAGTTCGCCCACGACAGGGACGCCGCGGCCGCGAGGGGCGCTCCCCGCGAGGAGGCAGGAGCGCCTCGAGAAGGAGCCAGAGCAAGCAGCCCCCAGCCGCCGAAGGCGAAGAAGAGGGTGTGGAGGATGGCTGACGAGTAAGCCCTGGTCCTTCTTCTTTCCTTTGGATTTTGCTTTCGAATACCCTCCTGAAGGATCTTCTGTTTGTCTTTCTTTTCAGCAACCTTGCGGCGCCGAAGAGGCGACGGCTCCGCAAGCTTGGAGAGACCGTCGGCGCCACCGCGGCGACGCCCGCGGCTGACGAGCCGCAGCGTGTGGCTACTCCTCCCGCGGATGAGCACCGCGCGGAGGGGGAGGTTGAAGAGGTGGCGCCGTCGCCAGCACGGGCCGCCACTCCTCCCATACTGCAGGGGGAAGCGGAGGACGAGGCGGCGACCGAGGCCGCATGAGCCTCGGAGAGGCCGGACGAGGCGGAGGCCCAAGAGGCCACCGTGGAGCCACCTCCGGAGGGAGAGGCCTCCACAAGAGGGGCTGACGAGCCCGAGGCCGCGGCAGGTGCGGCCACCACGGGAGGGGCTGAATCTGCCCCCGAAGAGCAGGAGGAGGAAACGCCTCCGGAGCCCACGGACGCCGGAGCCGGGGGCGAGAGGACGCCTAGCCCCCAGAGGGCTCCTAACGCGGGCGGCGAAGGAGGCGCCCACACGAGCCCCCAGGTCGCACCAGGAGCGGCCGTGAGCCCGAGGCAAGTTGCCTCAGGTACCTCGCCAAGCGTCGAGGCCCCTGCGCCCCGCGGCGAGGCGGGGACCTTGGCGCTGCGGGAGCCGCGCCGTCACGCAGCTCGCCGCAGCTCCGTCTTCAGCCAGGCGCGGCAGACGCTCGACGAGCTGGAGACGCAGTATGCCGAAGAGGAACTCGCCAGGGCGGAGGAGCGGGCGAGGCTTGACAAAGCCTGGGCCCTCCTCCGCGAGAGGGTGGAGAGCTGCCGCCGGAAGGATGCGGCGGCCCGGGCGGCGCGCGAAGAGGCGATGCGCTTCGCCAAGGAGACTCGCGACAGCGTGAAGTGGGAGGCGGCGGAGACCATGGAGCAGCTGGACGCCGCGCAGGAGGCACTCGAGGCGGAAACTGCCTCCAAGCAACAGGAGATCCGGGCCGCAGAGCAAAAGTTCATCATGGACTCCAAAGTTGTCGAGGACGACTTGAAGGAGCTCCGCGAGAGGCTGGACGCTCGCGGGGAGCAGGTGACACGGCGTGAAGCAGAGCTGACGCGACGTGAGGGAGAGCTCTCCCCCCACGAGGAGAAACTGCGCCGGCGCGAGGAGCAGGTCCAGCAGCTCGAGAAGGACCAGGACACCCGCGAGGAGGAACTGCTGGCTCGCGAGAGTCGGGTGGCCCAGGACGAGGCCACCTACGCGGAGCACCTCGAGAAGGCCAATGCCAGCCTCGAGGCGAAGCAGAAGAAACTGAAGGAGGAGGCCGACGACAGGGTCAAGCTCATCCGTCAAGATCTCTCCAAGAGTTTTGGCGAAAAGGCCAAGAAGCAGGAGGAGCACTTCACGACGAAGCGCAACGAGCTCCAGAACCGCATCAAGGGGCTCGAGAAGGAGGAGAAGCAAATGGCCTCCCGCCGTCAGAGCGCCAGGGCCGCTCAGGCCCGTGCGGAGGAGAAGGACGCCGCCCTGGAGAAGGACCTGAGCGAGCTCCACCAGCAGGTGGGGCCGGTTGCGGACGCCGCTGAGGAGGCACAGCGCAACGCGCAGATCGCGCGGACCATGTCGCGCCAGCACCAGCGCATGCTCCAAGACATGGTGTCCCGCGCGCGCGCCATTGGGGATCGCCTGGGGACCGAGGACCCTTCCCTCGCCGCAGAGGGGAACGACGACAAGGCCGGGTACGCGTTCTTCTTCGAGCGATTTCTCACGAAGCTTGAAGAGACCGCAAAGAACCTCGACGAACGCGTCGTGGAGGAGAGCCGCGATCTCCTCGTCCTCGCCACCTGCCGCATATTTGCCAACCTCGCGAGGCTTCAGCCTTCCCTCGACCTCGAGGCCGTGATGGCGCTCGTCGACCTCAGCTGCCGCATCGCGGTGAGCGACAGGATGCGGAAGGCTGCCAAGGCGTATGCCAAGAAATTCGACCAGGTTGAGGTAGAGGAGGACGAGGACGATGGCGAGGAGGACGCCGCGGAGGAGGAGGAAAGTGCCGCTGCGGACGACGTGGGCACCTCAGGGGGCCCGACGGCCTGAGCTCTTTCCTGCAGCTGGATGTGCATGGGGCACATATTATCTTAGCATTTTGTTTGTAAAGCCTTGTAAAGACTTTCTTAAGTTTTATTTGAATGCGCTCATGACTGTCCCTCGGGAGGCTTTTATCTTTCCCTTCATGTCTTTTTCGCTCTACGTCTTAGGTCCCTCTCTTAGCGCTACACCACTGCTGCTTCGGTATGTGAGAGTCAGAGCTCCACAAGGCCGGGGGGTGCGCGAGGCCTCGAGAAGTAAGAGCTCCCGAGGCGCGATGCTCGGGGCTCCCCTTTAACGCGCAAGCAGCCCATGAGGCATAGGAGAGAGAAAAGAGGCTCGAGGGACAAAAACCAGCGAAAGGAAATTTAACCAAGTGTTTGGACTTAGCTTTGCAAGGCGTTTTTGCCTTGGAGAGGGTGTTGGTTCCCTGATGAGGCGTTTTTGCCTTGGAGAGGGTGTTGGTTCCCTGATGAGGCGTTTTTCCTCCTGAGGTTGCCTGAGGCTTGTTTTGAACCTGCTTTCCTGCGCTTGGACAGATAGGCATACCCACAAGCGATACATAGCTAGATAACTCATGCGCGCTCGTAGGTTCCTTCATGTGTGTCTCGCGAGGAGAACAAGCACCAAGGTCCTTGGTGAGTTGACGTGCACGGGAGCTGGCCCATGAGTTCAGAGCTCCTTGGGAGTTGACGTACATGAGAGCTGACCCGTAAGTTCAGAGCTCGGATCCCTTGGGTTTGAGGCGCTGCTGGGATGCTCCCGAGGCACAGGCACCATGCTCAGCCCCCGCTCGCGAGATGCACAGGAGGGATCATACGAGCAAGGATGAAATGCAATAATATAACTGCTTACCGAGGCAACAACATATGCTGGCGCGAAGCGCAAAGGTTCAAATTGACCTGAAACAATGGTTCATTACACTGGCGTGGCCAGAAGTACAAAATCCGCCATGTCTGGGCATGGGGTTCCACATGGAGTGGCTGAGACTCTCGCGGCCTGAGGCGACGCATGTAGAGAGAGCTCAGAGGGGGCCCCTATGCGGGGGTGGCTTCGTAGAGCCTGTGGTCCACCATGTCTGGGCATGGGGATCTGATGTCTACACATGATTCTATTCTTGTAGACAGTGTTGGACCTCCAAGAGCAGAGGTTTGTAGAACAGCAACAAGTTTCCCTTAAGTGAATCACCCAAGGTTTATCAAACTCAGGGAGGTAGAGGCCAAAGGTATCCCTCTCAAGCAACCCTGCAATCACAATACAAAAAGTCTCTTGTGTCCCCAACACACCAATACACTTGTCAGATGTATAGGTGCACTAGTTCGGCGAAGAGATAGTGAAATACAAGTAATATGGATGATTATAAGTAGTAATTGCAATCTTAAATAAAAATGGCAGCAAGCAAACATGTAGCAGAACTTGTTTTAAACGGTGTTTCAATGCTTAGAAACAAGGCCTATGGATCATACTTTCACCAGTGGTCACTCTCAACAATGCAATCATAATTGAATATAAATATAAGCACTTCAATATACTACTCCGAAGTATTCTCCGGCTGGATAACGAACACTAATTCATTGTGTAGGAATGCAAAAGCACGCCTCAAACATATATTCCCAAGTACTAATGAATACCCCACACTGGACCATGAGCATTCATAGGAGGTACTAACACACCACAATTTCATAGAGACATCCAACTCAAATAATAAATCAGTGAACAAGTATCTTGTGAAATATAGTCTAAAGACCCACACGGTGTACACACTGTCACCTTTACACACGTGGGACAAGGAGTCTCCGGAGATCACATAAATAAAGCCCACTTGAGTAACATAATAACATCTAGACTGCAAAGCTCATGATCACATGTAGATCACATCATGGGAGAGAGAGATATAGACCACATGGCTACCGGTACGGCCCTCAGCCCCGAGGGAGAACTACTCCCTCCTCATCATGGGAGTCAGCAACGGCGATGAAGATGGTGGTGGAGTCGATGGAGATGGCTCCGGGGGCACTTCCCCGTCCCGGCAGGGTGCCGGAACAGAGACTTCTGTCCCCCGAAACTTGTCGGTGATGGCGGCGGCGCTGTAGATGTTTCTTTGGAATATGACGGGTCCGTCTAGGTTTTATGCGTCGGGGGCAATATATAGGCGAAATGGCGGCGTCGGAGGGCTCCCGTGGGCCCCACACCACCTGGTGGCGCGGCAGGCATGGGTCCCGCACCACTCTATGGTGTGGCCGGCCCACGGCCCTCCAGGTCCTCTGCTTCGGGCTCCGTGTAGTCCATTGAATTATAAGACTGCTGCTTTTTGTCCCGTCCAATTCCGAGAATATTTCCTTAAGTACTTTTCTGAAACGGGAAAACAGCAGAAAACAGGAACTGGCACTGTGGCATCTTGTTAATAGGTTAGTTCCAGAAAATGCATAAAAATGCTATAAGATGTAAACAAAACATGTAGCAAATGGTATGAAAACAAGCATGGATCATAAGAAATTATAGATACGTTGGAGACGTATCAGCATCCCCAAGCTTAGTTCTACTCGTCCTCGAGTAGGTAAAACGATAACAAATAATTTCTTAGGAGACATGCAAACTCACAATCTAGATCAACATAGTAATGCAAAACACATGATGTGAATAAGGTGATCCAAAATAATTGTCTATAGTTGACATTAAGCAAACAATGAATAACAAATGCTAGCTAAAAGAAGCTAGAACTTTTCATGAATAAGCGTGTTGGAGACAAGGAACCATACATAAGGTTTAGAAAGAAGGATAGTAAATTGTGTCTCCAATGTAAAATGTCAATCAATCTTCAAAGCATCAAATTCAGTCAATAATAGAAATAGCCAAGCTCAAGTCAAGTGTCCTTTATCCATCCACTTAACTTATCAACTGTTATGTAGTCCACTCAACTAATACAAGCAAGAAGAAGGCTTGGCACCATGAGGTTATGGCAAAGAGAATAATAATGGGGGTTTGGAAGGCCAAAAAGAAAGGCTCAAACAGTGGAAGAGGTAACCACAAGACAAGAGGAAGTCCCGTAGTAGACACTGAATGAGGAGTAGTGATTGCCATGCAACGGATGCACATAGAGCTATATGAATGGAAGCTCTCCAATTGAACTAGTGGGTGTTCATCCAACTTGCTTGCTCATGAAGACCTAGAGCTCACTTGAGGAGGCTCATCGTTGGAATATACAAGCCAAGTTCTATAACGTTTGGTCCCCACATAGTTATACTAATGAAGCATGAAAACTCACTATAATGATGTAGGTGCTACTAGCACAAGTGTGGAATAAAAGGATAGTAGTGTTGCCCCCTCTCTCATTTTATATTCTTTTTTTCTTTTTCTCTTTTTTGCTTTTTTCTTTTTGAGGCCTTTGTGGCTCTTTATATTTTTCTCTCATTGGTCTCTTTTGGACTCTTTTGATTGGCCACTTTGGACTCTTTTCAATATGCTCACAGGTAGAGGCAACACTCTATTTTACAAGATGATCATCACATTTTTTTGGTGTACTCAAAACTCAAAGACTAATACATGGTGTATGGTGGATATGCATGATCGAGCGTAGTGTGGAAAAGATGTAAAACATGTGGAAAACCACGCATCACACTAACTCAAATGGTCAAGCAATACTATATGGTAATGAAGTAAAAATGACATAAAGTCATGTAATGTAAATGATGGATGTTGCATGGCAATGTATCTCAGAACAGCTATGGAAATGCTGTGATAGGTAGATATGGTGGCTGTTTTGAGGAAGATAGTTGGCTTATGTGTAGGAGAACAAGATGAAGATCTCCCACGGGGTTGGATGTACTTACGAAGTATGCACCAATCTCAATGTGAAAAAGGGCAATGCAAAGTACCGAAGAGGTTGTTAGGAATAAGCAGCTTGTATTCCCAGGGGGCCAAAGGCCACAATATATAGTACATGTACAGGTGTGCAATATGCAGAAAGCCCCTTATACAATGGGGTAATACAGAACAATATAATCTACTCTAACACCCCCCCTCAAACTCATGGTGGATCCACAACACTGAGTTTGGAGAGTAAAAAGTCATGCTGCGCTCGGGTCTGTGCCTTTGTAAAGAAATCCGCCAACTGCAAATCTGAAGGCACATAATGAAGCGCAACAACCTGATCCTGTACCTGAGCACGTGTATAAAAAGCATCAACACCAATATGCTTGGTCAGCTCATGCTTGACCGGATCACGTGCAATACTGATAGCACCTGTACTGTCACACAAAAGAGGAGTGGGTGTCGTAATAGAGACCCCAAAATCTGCAAGCAACCACCGTAACCAGGTCACCTCAGCAATCAACGAAGCCATAGCCCGCAGCTCAGCCTCAACACTCGAACGGGAAACCGCTACCTGTTTCTTCGTCTTCCAAGCAACAAGCGAACCACCAAGAAACACACAGTAAGCAGAAAGTGAACGACGATCCGTAGGATCACTCGCCCACGTAGCATCCGAGTAACACTGGAGCTGGAGAGAGCTGGAACTAGGGAAGAAAAGACGACGAGTAATCGTGCCACGAAGATAACGAAGAACACGGAGGAGATGACTATAGTGAACGGTGGTAGGAGCTGAGACAAACTGACTCAGAATATGAACAGGATAAGAGATATCCGGGCGAGTGACAGCAAGGTAAACAAGACTCCCAACAAGATGACGATAACGTGTGGGATCAAAAAGAGGATCACCATCAGTAGGACGAAGCTTAACATTAAGCTCCATAGGAGTCTCAACAGTACGGTCATCACTAAGATCAGCCCGAGAAAGAAGATCCTGAATATACTTTTCCTGGGAGATAAAGAAGCCATCGGCTGTAGAAGAAACCTCAATCCCAAGAAAGTAGCGAAGAGGACCAAGATCAGACATGAGAAACTGCTCACGTAGACGAGCCTTAACAAAGGCAATGTGCTCAGGATCATCACCGGTGATGATCATGTCATCAACATAGAGAAGCAGCAAGGTCCGACACCGAGGAGAGGTGTAGACAAACAGTGCAGGATCATGAGCACTGGGAGAGAAGCCTGCGGCGATAACCACTGAGGAGAAGCGCTCAAACCAGGCACGAGGAGCCTGTTTAAGGCCATATAGAGATCGTCGAAGACGACAAACCATCCCATCAGGAACAGAATACCCAGGAGGAGGCTGCATATAAACCTCCTCACTCAACTCGCCATTAAGAAAAGCATTCTGAACATCAAGCTGGGACACAGACCAGCGGCGAACAGAAGCAACAGCAAGAAGAGTACGAACAGTGGTCATATGAGCTACAGGGGCAAAAGTCTCGTCATAGTCACGGCCGTGCTCCTGCTGAAAGCCACGAGCCACAAGACGCGCTTTATAGCGCTCGAGAGATCCATCAGAGCGGGTCTTAATTTTATAGACCCACTTACACGTGATAGGACGAACACCAGAAGGGGGAGAAACAAGATCCCAGGTGCCAGTACGCTCAAGCGCGGCGATCTCCTCAGCCATGGCAAGCTGCCATTCAGGATGACGCTCAGCATCCCGATAAGAAGTCGGCTCGGAGAGAACAGAAAGACCATACTTACTAGGAGAATAACGGTCAGGAGGACGGCGCTGACGAACAGGCCGTGAATGGGAAGACTCATCGGCGGAAGACGACTCATCAGAAGAAGAGGAAGAAGGAATAGGAGAAGGAGGAGCCAAAGCCGGAGAACGAGGAGTGCTAGGCGGAGAAGAGGATGGCGCCGAAGATGGAGGAGGCGCACAAGAACTAGGAGGTGGAGAAGAGACAGCAGGAGGTGAATCAGGAAAAAGGAGAAAAGAGATATCATCCACCGGGTAAGTGCCAGAGGTGTGGCGAGGATAGAAGGAGCGCGTCTCATCAAACGTGACATCACGGGAGATGCGCATCCGACGACCAACAGGGTCCCAACAGCGGTAGCCCTTATGCTTATCACTGTATCCAAGAAAAACACACTCAACAGACTGAGCGGTCAGTTTGGTGCGTTCGCGAGGAGGAAGAAGAACATAGCAAGCGCAACCAAATAAACGAAGGGCCGAGTAGTCTGGAGAGGTACCAGAAAGACGCTCGAGAGGAATGCCACCTTGAAGGGCAGCAGATGGCTGAATGTTAATGAGGTAAGTTGACGTAGCAACAGCCTCAGCCCAGAAATGCGGCGGAAGAGAGGAAGCAATCATCATAGCACGGGTAGTCTCAAGAATATGACGATGTTTACGCTCGGCGACACCATTTTGAGCATGGGCACCGGGACACGAGAACTGGGCAAGGGTGCCCTGCTCAGCAAGGACACCACGCAGGTGCTGGGAGATATACTCTCCTGCAGAATCAGCACGAAACACACGAATAGGAGAGGAATACTGAGTACGAACCATGGCCACAAAGCGCTGATAAATAGCAAGCACCTCACTGCGAGAGCGCATAAAAAATAACCAGGTGTACCGTGAAAAATCATCAATGAACAAAATATAGTATCGATGGCCCCCTTTAGAAGCAAAGGGTGCCGGACCCCAAACATCTGAATGAACTAAATCAAAAGGTCGCTGAGATACAGACGCACTAGTAGGATAGGAAAGCTGAATCTGTTTGCCTAACCTACAACCCTGACACGAATGTAAAGACACATCTCCTGAGACAGACCCCAGAAGACCACGACGAACTAATGACGATAAACGGGAGCCACAAAGATGACCCAGCCGATGATGCCACTGCTGAAAAGAGCCAGTGACAGAAGCAGCAACCGCAGAAGGACTGGCTGATGAAGAGTCAGCGGAAGGAACGCGAAGCCAGTCTAACTCCCATAGCCCCGGGGACTCAAGGCTGCGAGGGCCAGCTCCAACCAGGGCCTGTGTACGACGGTCCTGAACAGCACAAGAATCAGCGTCAAGAATGACGCGACAACCAGAATCAGTAAGCTGACTAGCAGAAAACAGGTTCATCTTAAGACTAGGAACATGAGAAACATCAGGAACAGAGAAAGAGGAAGTAGAAAGGGTGCCTCGACTGGAAACAGGAAGAGAGGTACCATCAGCCGTGATAACACGGACAGGAGAAATAAAAGAGCGAAGAGCAGAAAGAATAGAAGACGCAGAAGTCATATGAAAAGAGGCTCCAGAATCCAGATACCACGGGGATGACGTACCTGACTGTGTAGAAGGTGGTGGTCGCACGGTGCCCGAAGAGCTAGTCACAGAACCAGCAGTACCCGTCGAGGAAGAGCCTGTAGCAGCGAGCAGACTACGAAGACCTCGGATAATGTCCTGATCAGACAGTGCAGCAGCAGAAGATCCTGACAATCCAGCCTGGGCAACAGCAGAAGATCCTGAAGAACCAGCCTGCCGACGAGCAAGGAACTGCTGACGTAAGCTGGGATCCCTCTTCCAGCAGCCCGAGATATCATGACCAGGCCTGTTACAGTAGGCGCAGGGAGGACGAGAAGACGCACGGGGCTGCTGAGGCTGAACCTGGGCCGGAGGAGGAGAGAGTATCGGCGGACCTGGAGACCGCAACGAGGCTGGCGGCACAGAAGGACCACGAGCAGACGGCACAGGAGGACCACGAGCAGCAAGTACAGAGGGAACCTCAAGAAGACCAGCACCACGAAGACGAGTCTCCTCAGCCCGAAGCTCAGCTAGTACCTCAGAGAGCGGAACACGACCACGGGCAAGCAGCTGGGCACGACGCGGCTCAAACTCCTTACGGAGCCGCGACAAGAACTCATAGACGCGCTGAAACTCCAGATCCGCGCGCACAGTCAGACAGCAGGGACAGATGCCACACACAGCAGTACGAAGAGAATCAAGCTGACGCCATATAGCAGCACTCTGAGTGTAGAAGTCATCAATAGTGGAATCACCCTGCTGAAGATCATGCTCCTGACGAACCACGGACAAGTAAAGAGCATCGCCAGACGGCTGATAGCGCTGACGAAGAAAAGTCCACTGAGCAGCAGCAGTGGGAAGACCCATGAACTCAGCAGCATACTGAGGCAGAACACTGGAGGTGAGAACAGCAGCAGCACGAGCATCCTCATCTATCCACTGAGCGTAGTCAGAAAGATCCAGCCGGTACGTCGCAACAGCAGTAGAATGCTCCTCGACCTTCCCTTTATAATCAGCCAGAGCAGTGTCATAAGCACTCTGGGCTGCATCCTTAGCCTCCTGAGTAGCATCGGAAGCAAGAGCAACAGGCGGCGGCGCAATGGGTGCCAGAGGAGCAACGGGGCGCGGCGGACAGGAGACCTCGCCAGAGAGCACACCCCAAAGACGAAGACCGCGCATGTGGACGCGCATGAAGGCAGCGAAATCAGGATAATTCGCGCCATCAAAAATCACCGGGCAGCGAGGAATCGCAACATAGCCCGACGAGGAAGACATTGTACCTGTTTTTTTTTTTTTTTTTTTTTTTTTTTTTTTTTTTTTTTTTTTTTTTTTTTTTACGAAAACAGAACCAGACAAAAGGGCCTCAGCGAGCCGAGCCGAGCCGAGCCGAAATCAGCTCGAGCCGAGCCAGCGAGGCGAAGCCGAGCCGAGCCGATCTGGAACAGATCGAGCCGATCTGAGATAGATCGATCGATCGATCGAGCACGAGGCGGCGCGGACGGTGAGGCGCGGACGAGGCGGCGACGTCGGTGTGGCGCAGACGGCAGAGGTTGGAGCGGCGGACGACGACGGCGTGGCGCGGACGGCGGCGACGGAGGCGGACTGCGGCGGCCGGGCGCGGACGGCGGTGAGCGACCGGGCGCGGACAGTGGGCGGCGACGAAAAGCGACGGGCGGCGACGAAGGGCGGCGACAGGGGCAGAGAAGAGGACGCCAGCGGCCGGGGCGCGGTGGCAGGGCCGAGGCGCGGCGACAGAGGCGGACGACGGCGACGAAGGGCGGCGGCGGCCGGGGCGCGGTGGAAGAGCCGGGGCGCAGCGGCAGCGACAGCTTTCGGCCAACAGGGATGCGGACGCGGTGATGCAGATGCAGGAGCGTGGAGGCAGGCGACGCAAGCGTGGAGGCGGGCGACGGCTGCAGACGAGGTGCGGCAGTGGTGAAGGGAGGCCGGGCGTGCGAGGAAGAGGCAGCGGGCAGCGACCGGATGCGGTGGCGAGGTGCCGAGGCAGGCGGCGGCTGCGGCTGCGGGAAGAGAGGAAAAAAAAAACCTACGGCTCTGATACCATGTTAGGAATAAGCAGCTTGTATTCCCAGGGGGCCAAAGGCCACAATATATAGTACATGTACAGGTGTGCAATATGCAGAAAGCCCCTTATACAATGGGGTAATACAGAACAATATAATCTACTCTAACAGAGGTTAGCAAAATATGGAGGTGGAAGTGCCAAAAACCAAAAACTCACATAGCATGTCGTATATTGCAAACAACTAACAGTATCAAAGTTTTACAAATGGTTAGAGACACCCCGAGAGGGATCGTGGTGGCGACACAAGTGCCCCGTTGGCTTCCCCGACCGTTGCAGTAACTATACCATTAGAAACTTCTTTTCAATTAAGAGGAAATCACGACACTAAAGCACTATTGACTTAAGTTGCTTTTAGTTCAGAAAAGTACGGCTCCGCGCTCTACTAACACATCTTCACTAATCAGCTCTTAACAACATTAACCAACATATTTTAACCATTAGTTATTTTAATACCTCAAAACAATTGAAGAGAAGCAAGTTATCTACACAAAGGTCTACAAGACTATGCAGCTTTTCTCTATTTCATACCACTATCACATGCATAGCATTTTCCAATCTAACACATCAACCAAGCAACTAAAACAACTCTCTAACAAATAAGAGTGAAACACAAGAGAGCTTAACACAAAAAACTAGCAGCCCTAAATAAGATAACATGCTAAAAGCGAGAGCTTACTAGAAAACAAACAGTAGCTAAGAATACTCAACGAATATAAGCGACGCACAAGAGTATTCATATGAAAAAGCGGAGCGTGTCTCTCTCCCACACAAGAATTCTAAGATCCAACTTATTAAGCAAACTAAAACACACACTCAAAATAAAAACAGACGCTCCAAGCAAAATACATAAGATGTAGTGGAATAAAAATATAGTATCACTAGAGATGACCTGATAGTTTTGTCGATCAAGAAGGGGATGCCTTGGGCATCCCCAAGCTTAGATGCTTGAGTCTTCTTGAATTTTCTGGGGATGACCCACCGGGGCATCCCCAAGCTTAGGCTTTTCACTCTTCTTGATCTCATCATATCGTCCCTTTTGCTTACTTGAAAACTTCCACCATATCAAACTCAAAGTAATTCTCATTAGAGGGTTAGTGCATAAACCAAAAATTCACAAGTTCTACTGTGACACAAGCACATCTTAATGCATTATAACATTAGCTACAGCCACTGATGCTCAAAGAATCAAAAAGATCCAAATAAACATCGCAAAAGAAGCAATGCACAATAAAAGGCAGAATCTGTCAAAATCTGAACAGTCTGTAAAGACGAATTTTTTCGAGGCACTAGAGTTGCTCAAATCGAAAATCACTGAACTAGAAAAAGTTTCATACATATATGAAGATTCAGCACACAAAATCTCAAATCATTTCGTTGCATCTGGAATAAATGACGAATTTAACGGTGAAAGACAGAAATCTGTTTCCTGTGCAGAAATCCAAATATAGCAAAAACTTTCTACTAGAGACCTTACTTGGCACAACATTGCAAGAAATAAAGATACAAAGAAGTTGCTACAGAAGTAAACAAACTTCTTGACTCAAATAAAAGAAAAGATACTGAAAATAAAATGATGGGTTGTCTCCCATAAGCGCTTTTCTTTAAAGGCTTTTAGCTAGGCATGGTAATTTTGATGATGCTCACATAAAAATGAGAGTTGGAGCACAATAAGGGAGCATCAAGAAGCAACTATAAAACTCATTTAAGTCTAACCCACTTCCTATGCATTGGAATCTTGTAAGTAAATAAATCCATGAAGCATAAATTGACTAGCATAGGAAGACAAAATAGGTGCAACTTCAAAAATTTTAACAAAAGGAGAGGAGATTCAATGTTATTGTGATATATGAAGCCATGTCTCCCTTTTTCATAAAAACTTTCAGTAGCATCATTGATAAAATCCACAATATAACCATCACATGTAAAATTCTTATCATGATCCATATGCATAAAAGTGTCATCATTTTCCACATAAACAAAGTTCTTCTCATTAATAACGACGGATCATCATAAAGAACTTGAACATGATAAACAGGTTGTATATTAAAGGTATGGTTTTGGGTGATCCCTCCATAATTATGACAAGTTTTATGAGGATGATTGTAATTATAACCCATGTCATAATATTCTTTATAATAATTATCAAAAACTGGGGGCATAGTATCATCATAAGGAATAGAATATTTATCTTCCAAAGTGTGTTCATCTGTAAACATATCATCATTTTAATAGAAGGAGATGTATCAAACATGTAATCATTAGTAGCAAAGGATTTTCAAACACCTCATCCCCAAGCTTAGACTTTTCCATAGCATTAGCAAAAATGATTTCCAAAGAACTAATACTAATTTTTTTGTTGTTTTCCATTAAGCCTAACTAGTGAAATTAAAAACAAGAAACAAAAAGATATAATTGCAGAATCTAAAGGAAATAACTTCGAGCACTCACACAACAGCAACAGTACTAGAAAATAGCTTAGTAGCCAGATGATGTGAGTACCTTTTACCTTACCTCCCCGGCAACGGCGCCAGAAAATAGCTTGATGTCTACACACGCTTTTATTCTTGTATACAGTGTTGGGCCTCCAAGAGCAGAGGTTTGTAGAACAGCAGCAAGTTTCCCTTAAGTGAATCACCCAAGGTTTATCGAACTCAGGGAGGTAGAGGTCAAAGGTATCCCTCTCAAGCAACCCTGCAATCACAATACAAAAAGTCTTTTGTGTCCCCAACACACCAATACACTTGTCAGATGTATAGGTGCACTAGTTCGGCGAAGAGATAGTGAAATACAAGTAATATGGATGATTATAAGTAGTAATTGCAATCTTAAATAAAAATGGCAGCAAGCAAACATGTAGCAGAACTTGTTGTAAACGGTGTTTCAATGCTTAGAAACAAGGCCTAGGGATCATACTTTCACCAGTGGTCACTCTCAACAATGCAATCATAATTGAATATAAATATAAGCACTTCAATATACTACTCCGAAGTATTCTCCGGCTGGATAACGAACACTAATTCATTGTGTAGGAATGCAAAAGCACGCCTCAAACATATATTCCCAAGTACTAATGAATACCCCACACTGGACCATGAGCATTCATAGGAGGTACTAACACACCACAATTTCATAGAGACATCCAACTCAAATAATAAATCAGTGAACAAGTATCTTGTGAAATATAGCCTAAAGACCCACACGGTGCACACACTGTCACCTTTACACACGTGGGACAAGGAGTCTCCAGAGATCACATAAATAAAGCCCACTTGAGTAACATAACAACATCTAGATTGCAAAGCTCATGATCACATGTAGATCACATCATGGGAGAGAGAGATATAGACCACATGGCTACCGGTACGGCCCTCAGCCCCGAGGGAGAACTACTCCCTCCTCATCATGGGAGTCAGCAACGGCGATGAAGATGGTGGTGGAGTCGATGGAGATGGCTCCGGGGGCACTTCCCCGTCCCGGCAGGGTGCCGGAACAGAGACTTCTATCCCCCGAAACTTGTCGGCAATGGCGGCGGCGCTGTAGATGTTTCTTTGGAATATGACGGGTCCGTCTAGGTTTTATGCGTCGGGGGCAATATATAGGCGAAATGGCGGCGTAGGAGGGCTCCCGTGGGCCCCACACCACCTGGTGGCGCGGCAGGCATGGGTCCCGCGCTACTCTATGGTGTGGCTGGCCCACGGCCCTCCAGGTCCTCTCCTTCGGGCTCCGTGTAGTCCATTGAATTATAAGACTGCTGCTTTTTGTCCCGTCCAATTCCGAGAATATTTCCTTAAGTACTTTTCTGAAACGGGAAAACAGCAGAAAACAGGAACTGGCACTGTGGCATCTTGTTAATAGGTTAGTTCCAGAAAATGCATAAAAATGCTATAAGATGTAAACAAAACATGTAGCAAATGGTATGAAAACAAGCATGGATCATAAGAAATTATAGATACGTTGGAGACGTATCAGGATCCACCTCGCCAAGGCATGGTGCTTGAATAAGTCACCTTGTCGAGGCGTGGTGGCTTGGGAGTCTTCTCGAACGGCCCGCGGCAACGTATAGTAGAGAGGGGAGCCCGAATATTTTCCTCGTGGAGGATGATGGCGCGAGGCTCTCCCTTGAAGCAAAAAAATTGCTCGTCGAGGACGATCAGGGGTAGAACTTGTGCAGGTGCTGGATGTTCCAGGGGTTGGTGACAGGAATGCCGTCCTCCGTCTCGAGCCACGCAGAGCCAGGCCTGGCGATGTGCACGACCCTGTAGGGTCCTTCCCACATTGGCGAGAGCTTGTGGAGGCCTGCCCTGGAGAGGATTCTCCTCAGGACAAGGTCTCCTGTTTCGAGAGTGTGGTAGCCACGGAGGTCTTGCTGGTACCTTGCCGCTCTCAGGGCCGCATTGCGGCGGAGCCCCTCGAGCAGCAGCAGGTCGTCGTTGCGGAGTCCGTCCAGCTCAGCCTCCTTGAAGGCCAAGACTTGTGGAGAGCCGTGGGTGATCTCGCTGGGGAGAACGGCTTCAGCGCCATAGGCGAGGGAGAACGGCGCCTCGCCAGTCGGCTTCGTTGGCGTGGTGCGGATGGACCAGAGCACCGAGGGGAGCTCATCGATCCAGTGCTTGCCGCTGGCCTTGAGGCGGTTGAAGCTTCTCGTCTTGAGGCCCTTGAGCACCTCGGCGTTGGCTCGCTCAGCCTGCCCGTTGCTTCGTGGGTGAGCCACCGAGGCGTAGCAGATTTGGGCGCGGAGGCTGCCGCAGTAGGACTTGAAGGCGCCGCTGATGAATTGCGAGCCGTTGTCGGTGATGATGCGGTTGGGCACACCAAAGCGGCAGACCAGGCTCCTGATGAATTTTACCGCTGATTTCGCCGGGATGGTGCGCACGGGTTCCACCTCAGGCCACTTGGTGAACTTGTCGATAGCGACGTAGAGGTAGCGGTAGCCCCCGAGCGCTCGCGGGAAAAGTCCCAGGAGGTCCAGCCCCCAGACCGCGAACGGTCAGGAGAGCGGGATAGTTTGGAGTCCTTGCGCGGGCTGGTGAATTTGCTTGGCGTGGAATTGGCAGGCGTCGCAGGACTGGATGATTGCGGCTGCATCTTGAAGCACTGAAGGCCAGTAGAAGCCACTCCGGAAGACCTTGCATGTGAGGGTGCGTGAGGATGAATGGTGGCCGCACTCTCCACTGTGGATGTCGTTGATGAGCTGGCGGCCTTCCTCGGCAGGGACGCACCGCAACGCAACCCCATTGGGGCGCTTACGGTACAGGTCTCCGTCGTGGAGGCAGTAGGACTTGGCTTGGCGAGCAACCCTCTCGGCCTCTGCATCTTCCTCGGGAAGGACTCGATCTTGCAAGTAGCTCTTGATCTCGTCGATCCAACCAGTGTCTTGGCGTACCAGGGTCATCAGCAGGCGATCGCCTGAGGGCAACCCGCAGTTTGGTGCTCCACTTGATGGGGCTGGCGGGAGCTCCTCATTGATGCTTGTGTTGGACGCTGGCTGCTTGACCGAGGACCTGGCGAGTCTCTCCTCAAACACTCCAGGCTTCTGGGCTTCCCTTCTTGCCGCTCGCCTGGCGAGTTCATCTGCTTCTTGGTTTTCCCCTCGCGGGATATGCTTGAGCTCCATGCCCCTGAAGTGCTTCTCGAGTTTGCGTACCTCTTCAAGGTAGGCTACCATGTAGGTGTCCTTAGGCGTGTAGCTTTTGTTGGAGAAGTTGACGAGGAGCTGAGAGTCGCCTTTGATGAGGATGCGCTTGATGCCGAGGGCAATGGCAGCTCTGAGCCCAGCGAGGAGGCCTTCGTATTTAGCAATGTTGTTGGAGACCTTGTCGCTGTCTTTGAAGCACAACTGGACGGCGTAGAAGAGCTTGTCGCCTGTTGGTGAGGTCAGGACAGCACCAGCCCCTGCACTCCGGGCCGCGAAGGCGCCGTCGAAGTGCATGGTCCAGTAGCCGGGCTCCGTCCCTCCTAAGGCTGTAGCCTCTTCCTCTTGAGGCTCTTCTTCACGCGTATCCGTCCATTCGGCCATGAAATCAGCCAGCGCCCTGCCCTTGATGACCCTGGTGGTGTCAAACTCCAGCTCGAAGGGTTGCAGCTCGATGCCCCAGCTTGCGACGCGATCTGTTGCGTTTGGGTTGCGTAAGACTTGCTCCAGGGGGTACGAGGTGACCACCTTGATGGGGTGACCCTGGAAGTAGTGGCACAGCTTCCTGGAGGCGCTGAGGAGCGAGAAAAGGAGCTTCTGCTGCATGGGGTAGCGCTCGCGAGCATCCCGCAGCACTATGCTGACGAAGTACACGGGATGCTCGACGAGGGTGGTTGTTGACGTGGCAGCGGTTGGCTCCTCTCGAGGCTCGGTGGAGTCCTTGTCGAGGTTTTCTTGAGGCCCCACTTGTAGAGGCTGGGCATGAGGCTGGAGGCTTGACGAGGCTGCTTCCTTGTCGAGGAGTTCTGGGCTTGGCGAGGCGGAGCTCTGCTTGGCGAGGACCGGCTCTTCCCTTTCAGCCACCAAGACCGCGCTTGCCGTCTGAGGAGTGGCTGCAAGATACAGCTTCAGAGGCTCGCGAGGGCGTGGGGCAACCATGATGGGTGGGCTCGCCAGGTACTTTTTCAGGTCCTCGAAGGCCTTTGCCGCTTCAGGGGTCCACTTGAAAGGACCGGACCTCTTCATGATCTTGAAAAACGGCAGCGCCCTCTTGCCGAACTTGGAGATGAAACGGCCAAGGCTGGCCATACATCCCGCTAAGTGCTGCATGTCCTTGAGGCGACGAGGAGGCTGCATCTCTTCTATGGCCCTGATCTTGTCGGGGTTTGCTTCGATGCCACGATGAGACACCAGGAACCTGAGGAGTTTGCCTGAAGGGACCCCGAAGACGCACTTGGCGGGGTTCAGCTTGATGTTTACCTTGCGCAGGTTGGCAAAGGTTTCCTTGAGGTCCTTGATGAGCGTGTCCTTCTCGCGAGTCTTGACCACGATGTCGTCGACGTAGGCCTCTGCATTCCTTCCCATTTGAGCCCCCAAGGCGATCCTCATGAGGTGCTGGAAAGTGGCACCGGCATTTTTCAGGCCGAAAGGCATGCAGACGTAGCAAAACACACCACAAGGGGTGAGAAATGTTGTCTTCTCCTCGTCCTCCTTCGCCATCTTGATCTGGTGATAGCCTGAGAAGGCATCCAGAAAACAGAGGAGTGCGCAGCCGGCGGTGGAGTCCACGATCTGGTCGATCCTCGGGAGGGGATAGGGGTCCTTGGGGCAAGCTTTGTTGAGGTCGGTGAAGTCGATGCAGAGGCGGCTTCCTCCGGTGTGCTTGGGGACGACCACACCATTGGAGAGCCAAGTGGGATGGACAACTTCCTTGATGATGCTAGCTTTCTTCAACTTTTCTACTTCTTGAACGATGAAATCTTGCTTCTCTGGCGCCTGGCGCCGCGCCTTTTGCTTCACGGGGCGTGCGTTTGGACACACGACTAGGTGGTGCTCGATCACCTCCCTCGGTACTCCAGACATATCTGACGGTGTCCATGCGAACATGTCAGAGTTTGCCCTGAGGAAGGCGACGAGCGCGCTTTCCTATTTGGGAGGCAAGTTGGCGCCGATGGTGACGCTAGCCCCCGAGCCGTTTGCCTCAAGAGGCACCTGCTTCGTCGTGGCCTTCTCCTGAGAGAACAGCTGCTTCTTCTTCGCGGGGGGGGGGGGGGGGGCACGGGAGGGGTTCCTCATCCTCGTCAGCGGGGGACGCCACCGCGGCAGCCTTGTAGGCCGCTTGCGCAGCGTACAGGGCATCTGAGACCATGCCGCGGATGACGATGGTGCCACCGGAGCCAGGGAGCTTGACGAGGTTGTAGGCGTGATGGGTCACCGCCATGAACTTGGCGAGGGAGGGGTAGCCGAGGATGGCGTTGTAGGGCAGGCCGATGTGCGCGACGTCGAAGTCGATCAACTCGGTGCGGTAGTTGGCTTGCATGCCGAAAGTGACCGCGAGCCTCACTTGCCCCAAAGGGGTCGTGAGACCCTCTGTCACCCCCGAGAAGGGCCTGGTGGGCATGAGCCGCTCGTAAGGCACCTGCAGCTTCTCGAAAGTCTCGACAGAGATGACATTGAGGCCTGCACCCCCATCGATGAGCGTCTTAGAGACTGCGATGTTGTTGATGGTGGGGGTGCAGACCAGCGGGATGGTGCCAACAGTCGAAGTGGACTTGGGGTGGTCGCTGGAGTCAAAGGTGATGGGGTACTGGGACCACTTGAGGGGCCTGGAGGCCTCGACCCCGGGAAGCGCTGCCGTGATCTCGCGAGCGAGTTGCTTGAAGTGGCGGTTGGAGCTGGGGGCCTGAGCCCCGCCGAGGATGCAAGCGGCCCCGCGAGGCACCTGGTAGCCCTCAGGAGTCTCGGCAGGGAGGTTGTCGTTCGCGGGCTGGACGGCGTTGTCTTGAGGGTTCTGCTGGTAGTTGTCGTCGTAGTTGTTGTTGTTCCAGCGTCGCCCTCCGCGGCCGCCGCGACCTTGCTGCCGCTCGCGCGCCTCGCGAGCCTCGCGAGCCTCGTGAAGCCTCTTGAGGTCGTAGCAGTCCTCGGTGGCATGGGAATGCCTGTTGTGGTAGATGCAGAAGGGGCGATCATCTTTCTTCTCGGGGTCCGCGGCTGGAGCGGCAGCGCGAGGCTGCTTGGCGTCAGGCTCAGCCGCAAGGACCGCAGTGGTCTTGCGCTTCTCGGTGGATTTCTTCTTCTTGGATCCCTCGGCAGGGTCCCCTGGCTCGTTCTTGACGAACAAGCGGCCCTCTTCAGCCTTGGTGCACTTGTCCGCCAAGTCGAAGAGCTTGACGACGGTGGTGATGTTGTCGTGGATGCCGAGCTTCTCGAGCATCCACACGTCCGTGACTCCAGCCTGGAAGGCCGAAATGACCTGCGCGTCGGTGGCGTTGGGGATCTTGTTGCGCACCTGGCTGAAGCGCTGGATGTACTTGCGGAGGGTCTCGCCAGGCTTCTGGCGTACGCCGCGGAGGTCGTTGTACGTGAGGCCGCGCTCGTACATGCCCTTGAAGTTCGCAACGAAGCACCGGCAGAGATCCTCCCAGGTGTTGATGGACTCGGCGGGGAGGTTCGTGAACCACGAGGACGCAGAGTCCTTGAGGGACATGGGGAACCAGTTCGCCATGACTTTGTCGTCGCCCCCCCGCGGCCTGGATGGCCAAAGTGTAGAGCTGTAGGAACTCTAGGGGTTGTTCTTGCCGTCGTAGCGCGGAGGAAGATCCGGCTTGAACTTGACTGGCCAGACGACGCGACGGAGGCTGCGAGTGAACGCGGCCGTCGTGCCGTAGGTGACCACGCCGTTGGCGAGGGTGGCGCGGAGGTGGCGCCCCGCGGTGGCGACGTCCTGGACGGCGCGGTTGTGGCGGTCCTGCTGGCGCTCGATGTTCACGCGTGCGTCCTCCGGGGCTCGCTGCACGATTTAGCAGTCATGCGGCGATGACGCGTGCGATGCAGCGCGGTTGTCACGAGGAGGAGCCCCTGCTGGAGCAGGTTGCGGTGGAACTGGTGGAGCTGGAGCGGGCGCGGGATGACGAGGAGGTGCATGCGGCGCGCCGTGCGCCACGTCCCCTGCGCGCGCAGAGGGAACCAATGAACGAGACGGTGTAGGAGCGGCGACGCGAGCGGCGCCGACGAGCTCGGAGAGGCGGTTGAGCCAGGCTTCTTGAGCCTCCGGCGTGGGACAGTACTGCAGCAGCTCCTGCACCATGAGAAGCGCAGTTGCCGGGCTGGGCGCAGGGTGGCCCAGCGAGGAGGCAGCACGGTCCCGCAACGGGTGCAGGGAGGAAGACTCCTCTTCACCGAGGTCGTCCTCGGCGTGGTCGTCATTGTCGTCCTCCGGGTGCTCGACGCGGGGCTCGGGGTCGACGTGGCGCTCCGGAGCAGCGCTCCCGCGCGGGCGGCCGCGCGGGTTGCCAGCAGGAGCGGTGGCGGCGCTGGCCGTCCGGCGAGCGAGACGTTCGGCGCGAGAGCCGTCCATGGCTGTGTGGAGGTTGAAGATGCGCCTCAGCCCCCTACCTGGCGCGCCAAATGTCGGAGAACTGTCCCAGGAACTGGGTGTGTCTCACTAGGTATCGAGTAAGGGGCTGAACACGGGATCAAACAACCCTCAACGTGCCTCGGCGACGGCGCTCGTCGAGATCGCCGTGGTACAGCACTGTAGAGATGAACACACGATGTTACCAAGGTTCATGGCCCTCTTGGAGAGGTAAAACCCCTACGTCCTGCCTTGGTTGTATTGCACTGCTTGAAGAGGTTACAGTACAAGGAGAGCTTGGGGAGCTCGAGGTGGCTAACAATGGCTAACCCTAGATCTCAGATCCGAACCTAAAAGCCAGCCAGAATCGAACCCTTTGCCTGAACGTCCTCCCCCTCCTTTTATAGGTGTCTTGGACCTCTTCCCCCAAATATCTTGGCGGGAAGGGTTACCACATGGCGCCGAAGGAGGAGGACGGGTGCACGATAAAGGGGGAGGCCATGGACGCGGTCCATGGCAGGGAGCGGCGTCACCAAAGCTAGAAAAGCCACCGTCCAGCCGGGACGGTGGGCTGGCGTTGCTGAGGCTCGGGAGGCGCCCCATGGTGACGTCACCCTTGGAGCGTAGCGGCATACCGCCCCCTTATCACCGAAACGGCAATCCTTGTAGCTCCTTTGCTTGGTGCAGCATTGTTGACTGCTTTGTACGCGAGAACGGCAACTGCGGCGCTGTCGTCAGTGCGCGCAACCACGCCCGTGACTCTGCGGAGGGCGCAGAGCCCATGTGCGCTCTGCCGCGGAGGCAGAGCTTGCTTCGTGGGGAAGGAACCCCCGCGAGGCCGGAGGCCTCGGCGAGCCTTTTGGCTTGATCCTTGGAGATGCCCTCTTGAGGAGAGGTCCCTCGCGAGGAAAAACCCTCGCGAGGCTCGCCAGGCTTGGAGAGCCTGGTCCTTAGCGAAATCTTCTGAAGAGTGTTGTGGGCCCTGGCAGGCCGGCCCGTGGTACCCTGGTTTCCATTGTGCCGACAGGGCCCACCTGTTAGGACGCTGTCTTAACGTGGGTCGCCACTCGCCCGCGCCGTTGACCTCTCTCAGTTCCCCTCTTCTCACTCGACTCTTCCCCGCCGCCGCCATCAACGGAGCTGGACGACGCACCACTCACCGGCGGCAGCGTGGCCGCCGCCGCCTCCATCATGCCCAGCTGGCACGACGGCTCTTCCAGCGAGGGCGAGTCTCTCCCGGTATGCAAATCTGTTGCTCGATTTAGATCTAGGGTTTGGATTTGAATATATTTCGTCGATTTCTTCTTCGAATCTTGATTTCTTTTGCCGATTAGTTGTTCACGGACCGTGAATATGCCCCTGATACCTGTGACGACCCAACGTTCTTCGGTATTGCGCCGGATGCTCCAATCTTCTGCCGCATCCACAATCGCCCTCCTCGCAAGTGTGTTGCATTCGAAGGCACCAGCACCGGCCGGCGTTTCCATCTGTGTTCTATTGAGAATGTAAGTTATAGTTAGTTGTTTTCTGTTTTATTGTTTCTCCTATAGTTAGCTCTTTTCTGTTTAGGAAATGTAGACCTGTGGGTTATGATTTGAGATAGAATTGTAGAGTTTGGGAAATGTAGACCCGTGGGTTATGATGTATGTACATGAAATTGTAGATATAGTAAAGACAAAGATGTATGTACATGATGAATTTAATTGTAAATGTAGAACTGGAGTTTAAATTTCTAGAATTGTAGATGATGAATTGAATTGCTATTTCAGGAAGTAGAGAACTGTGGTTTCGTGGCATGGGTTGATGGTGAATGGCCAGAGACTGCCCAGAATGCAATAGGAAGACTTTGGAGAATGCATCAAGTTTGCAGCAGTGCAAGGATTGATGAGAAGGTTGAGCATGCAAGGCTGATGAAGGAGTTGTATGATGAGAAGAACAAGATAGAGAAGAAGTACAGTGATATGGTAGATGATGTGAACAAATTCATCAAGGAGACTAGCAAGTCTACCATGCAGGACAACTATGACAGGATTCAGAAGGAGGGTAAAGATAGTGATCTGATGCGTCAGAATCAGATATCAATTGAACTTCTACAGAGTAAGCTTGCTGAGCTGCAGGAGGTGCATAGAAGCCAAGCTGCTGTTATGAAAGCAAAGCAGAAGAAGTGGGATGAAGAAAAAGATGTGCTTAAGGAGGAGAAGAAGAATCTTGAGTACATGTTGTTTGATCTGCTGAAGCTCAGTGATGCTAACAAGGATAAGTTGAAGAGGATCAAGGCAATATGTGATGAGCCAGTAGGTGATCAGTGATGTGGTGAAAACTGTATTGTTGGCATTTAGTGATGTTATCAGTGAACCTTGTTAATCTAGCTTGGTACCATGTATTAGTGACTTTTAACTATTTGTGCTCCTTGCTTGTATCCTGTTTGGTACTATTTGTGATGGCTATGTAATATTGAGAACCTTGTTAATCATTTGTGTTATGTGTGTACCATTTTATTTTTGGTACCCCTCGACGGGTCTCGACGACCCAATTTGAGAGTCATAAAAGGGTGAAAAAGGGTTGTCGAGACCCGTCGACGGGTTTCGACGACCCATTTTGAGAGTGAAAAAGGGGTGAAAAAGGGTTGTCGAGACCTGTCGACGGGTCTCGACGACCCAATTTGAGAGTGAAAAAAGGGTGAAAAAGGGTTGTCGAGACCCGTCGACGGGTCTCGACGACCCAATTTGAGAGTCATAAAAGGGTGAAAAAGGGTTGTCGAGACCCGTCGACGGGTTTAGACGACCCATTTTGAGAGTGGAAAAGGGGTGAAAAAGGGTTGTCGAGACCCGTCGACGGGTCTCGACGACCCAATTTGAGAGTGAAAAAGGGTTGTCGAGACCCGTCGACGGGTCTCGACGACCCAATTTGAGAGTGAAAAATGGGTGAAAAAGGGTTGTCGAGACCCATCGATGGGTCTCGACGGCCCAATTTGAGAGTGAAAAAAGGGGGTGAAAAAAGTTTCAAACACACATAGATACTGACATAGTCTCAAACTCAATCTTCAGAATGACATAGTCTCAAACACACATAGATACTGACATAGTCTCAAACTCAATCTTCAGAATGACATAGTCTAAAACACACATACATACTAACATAGTCTCAAACGGATTCATAAGCACAAATAGTTCACAATTTGACATTGTCTCAAACACAAATTGACATTGTCTTTTGAGCACATCACATCTCATTTCTTGTAGGCATTATGGTTCCCAGCATTGAGATAACCTTTGATCCTGGAGGTGAACTTGGGCTGCCTTTTACCTGGTGCTCTTGCACCCCATTCTGGAGCTCCAGAAACCCTTGGTGCAGAGAATGGCCTTGGACCTGGAGTTCTTGCTATAGGTGCAGTAGTAGTAGTGCTTGATGTAGGTGCAGGGGATGGAGTAGTTGCAGCAGGTCTTGCTCTGGGTGTAGCAGAACTTGCTCTTGGTGCTGGTGGTGCCCTTGGTGCAGCAGAAGTGGCTCTTGGTGCTTGTGGTGCTGGTGGTGCCCTTGGTGCAGCAGAATTGGCTCTTGATGCAGCTGGTGCTCCACTAGTAGTACCAGAAGCAGAGGACTGATGTCCATAGTCTGCTCTGTTAGCCTGCACACAAGTGGCATGATTACAAACAGTGCAATTCAAGCAAATATAGAGCAATTACAATTTAAATAAAGTACCCGATGACATTCTTTTCTGGATTGAAGCTGTGGAGTCAACCTGACTTTGCAAGAGGTGTACCTATGGCCCACCAGCTTACAGTTCCTGCAGGTAATAGTTCCCATCCTAGAATTGTCTTTTGGTGTTGGTACTTCAAACTGACCCTTTCTTCTCTTGGTCTGCTTTCTCCCAGGTGCAATAGCAAATGCAGGAGCATCAATGTCAGGTGTATCTGTCCTCCTCCAGTCAGAAGGTCCAGGAACAGGGTACACTGTGAAGTTGAATGCTTCCTTGTACATGGTTTTCTTGAAAAAATTATGGACAAAGTTGTCGTGGTGGTGTCACGGCAGATGCCATGGATGGCTTGATTTGTGGGGCCGATGGGCGCTGGAGGCACCCGGGGAGGGCTTGCGCACACGAACACGCACTCGAAGAACACAACTCAAACACACACACGGTTTTACCCAGGTTCGGGGCTCTCGTGAGGAGATAACACCCCTACTCCTGCCTATATGATCGATATATATGGACTATCACTGATTTACAAGCTTGCTCCTCGAGCTGGCTTAAGAACAGCACGATCTTGGCCTCCTACCGAGTCTCGGAAGCTCTCTCTCTCCCTCTACTGACTATGAAAGGAATGCTCTAACGCCAGGCAAGTATGCGTGCATGCGTCCGTGTAAGGGGAGCCCCTGGTGCTCCTTATAAAGGGAAGCCCAGGGCACAAGTTAGGGCTGACATCAGTGCTGGCGTAATCCGGACTGTAGCCACGCCCGGTCCTCTGACCGCTTCCGTCACCGCGCCGTGGCACGTCCCATCTGTCTCCTCCGAGACACTGCTCCCTGGTACCGCTTGGTCAGCGGCATGGAGGTCAGTCACCCTGGTCAAGTGGCCTCGTCCCATCGTGCAAGTGGCTCTGCGTCCTGACCCGTGATTGTAGGGACAAGACCTGCCCCTTGACCACGGCCCGAGTAAGCTTCTTTATTCGGCACAGGCATGCCGAATTCCAAGTAACTCGGTTTCGCCTGCCCTGCACAAAAGAAGAACAAAGTACAATCCGACATATAACGTACATGATCCGACATAACCATATGTCGGTTCGACCATGACTCGGTCAGCTCCGAGTAAGCCGGTACTGTTATGTCGGTTTCTGTGCTCCGGTCAATTCCGAGTCAACACTTATATCGGCATCTTGCCCCTATTCGGGGGTTGCCCCCCGACATTAGTCCCCGAAGCTGGCGCGGTCCTGCAGCCTCGGATGAAGGGCCACGGCAGGTTTACCCGAAAAACCAGCATCCTTAACCGATCTCCGACATAACATATGCCGGCGAAAATCATATGTCGGAAAACACCATGTATCTCAACTTAATTTCTCATCTTATGCCGAGTCATTCCGACGCACAGGGAAAACCCCTTAGCTCCTCCGAGTCATCGGTCCGCCACGTGGCAGAGCATCTCTGTCCAACGCCTCGATCATCGTGCACGGATGGACATGACGCAGGCATGCGTGCCACCTGTGCGACGTCGGTCGTCTTGGCCACTGTGCCCACGCAAGCACTTGAGTACAGCTTTGACCGTGCGTGCGTCTCCTCGGGTCTCGCCCGATCGCGTGTACCGGCCCCGGACCGTTGGCCTCCTGTGGCCTCCCGTGTGGCCGATCGTGCGGCGGTTAAACCGCATCGGGAGTCGTGCCGCAGATCGTGGGGTGGTAACCCCTCGCCCGTTACGAAATCGTGCGCAGTAACTTCCGCACGCACGATCTCCTCCGCCGCCCTTAAATAGCAAGGAGGGGTACGGTTCTCCCCTACGCGCCCATTCATCCTCTTTCTTGCCTCCTTGTTCTTCCCGCTCTCCGGCGCACTCTGAGCACAGAGCCCGTCGCCCCCGCACGGATTCACGCACGCCGGCGAGCCGCCGCCGCACGACGCGCAGGACGCCGCAGTTGCATCCTTCGCCGCCGCTGCACCAGCACATCACAGCGGTACGTTCTTCCTTTTCTCTCTCTCCTTCTTCTTCCTCTATTTCTTCGTCCTGTTCTTCTTTTTGTTCTTCACCGCGGCGACGCATCGCGCGCCGCCGGTGACTTTGCGGCCGCGGTCGCGGTGCGCCGCCGGCGGGTTAGCCGCCACGGCGCTTCTTTCCTTCCTCTCTTCCTCTCCTTTAGATCTAGCATTTGTTCGCCTTTCGCATATTTTCCTCTTTTCTTTCCGTTTGCATTATGGCACATCTTGCTCACCGCCGGTGAACACTTTCTTTGCAGATCTCGGTCATCTCCCACCAAGATGTCGGACGACGCCGCCCTCGAGGTGATTGATTCGGTGGAGGAGACCACCGTGGAGGGATCTACTCGGGCCTCCTGGGAAGGCTCTGATGTCGGACGAGCCGAGATCGACTGGCTAGTCCGGACTCGACGGATCCCGCCCGGGGTGGAGTGCCGAATGCCCGGCACCGAGACCACGCCGAGTCTCCAGGAGGGCGAACGAGTCGTCTTCGTCGCGCACTTTGAGCGGGGATTCGGACTACCCGCCAGTGTATTTTTCCGGAACTTCCTCGACAGTTTCGGCCTCCAACCTCACCACTTACCGGCCAACGCCATCACCACCTTATCCTCCTTCGCTTCCTTCACCGAGGGTTATCTCGGTCTCAAGGCCAGCGTCCGCGCATGGTCCAAGTATTTCGGATTCCGGAAGCAGGTCATTCCGAATCCTGCTGACCCGGCCGCCCCCAAGGTGATGACCCAGTGTGGGGCCGCCACGGTCACGCCTCGGCGCGGCTCTATCTTCCCCCGAATCAACGGCCTGGAGTCATGCCGGAAGTGGCAGCGCTCCTTCTTCTACGTGAAGAACTCGACCGACGTCGACAAGATCAACCTGCCGGATTTCGTCATCGGCCCCCCCACAAGGCAACTCAACTGGGGATACAATCCGACCGACCAAGAGACCGAGGTCAACCAGATCCACGAAGTCGTGGGACAGCTCCGAGCTGAAGGGTTAACTGCCGATGATCTGTTGGCGACATTCATAAGCCGCCGGGTCTCACCCCTTCAGCGCCGAGTCCACAAGATTTGCCACATGAGTGGCCCCCTTGACCCGACTCGGACAAGCACGGTCGAGCTGACCAAGGCCCAGATCCGGCAGCGGGTCAAGGCCATAGCTCGGACGCGGATGACGGAGGAGTGGGAGTGGGGAGTAGAACCTTACAGCCGGAACAACCTTCCGCCCCAGGTAAATGACTTGCACCGACATAACTTTCCTACCGACATAAAATCTTAAGTCGGTTTCTTTTTATACTCGGCCTTAATCTTTCTGTGCTTCCATTGTTCAGAGATTCGAGCGGCAACAGAGGGAGGATGGACGGGATCCGGCTGCCAAATGGGGTCCAGACCGAGTCGAAGCTGACTCGGTGGACCCGGATAACGACGACAACATGCCGATCCCTGATGTCGGCACAGTTCCGGTCGGCACAGCTCCTGTCCCCGGTAAGGCTCACGTCCGAGATCGGTCAGATGATGATGACGACTGTCAAATTCTAGAGGTACATGATCCTCTCCCGATTGCATTCTCTTACCCGGTGCCCTCGCCCCCAGCTGACGCGGACGACCAGGTGCTCGAGGTGGAACCCCTCGCCGTGGGACCCAAGGGCGCAGTTCGGAAACGCCCAGCAGCAGCAACCGCCGGTGCCGGGACATCCGGCGCTCCCGCGAAGAAGCAGCGGCGGGTAAAGACTGCGGGGAACAAGCCTACGGCGAAGCGCCGCGAGCGCCCAGTCACTAAGGGGTAAGACTCCCCTTTCACCGACATAACCTTATATGCTTAGCCACAGTTTCCTCCTTCTGACGATACCTTTTACTTCTTTGCCTTGCAGCTCCGCTCCTCTGGAGATTCCAACCGAGCCCACTGACTCGGATCCTGTCAGGACTCCGACTCCACCTCGGCCGGACGACACGAGGCTGCCGAGTCCGCCACGGACCAGCCCGGTAGCGCCTCCAACTGCTCCGGGATCCGGGGCCAGAGAGGCCGAGTCGGTAACGACCTGACACATCCACGAATCTCGGGGCCAGCACGTCGGGCTCCGAGACAGAGAAGACTGCGGCGGAAGATTCGGCCCAACCGAGTCAGCCGCAGCAAGAACCGCCACAACCGCAACAGTCACAGCCGCAGCAACAGCAACAGCAGCAGCAACAGCAACAGCAGCAGCAACAGCAACAGCAACAGCCACAACAGCAACAGCAGCAACAGCAACAGCAACCGACACAACAGCAACAACAACAGCCCGCTCCGACACCACCACCACGGCCGTCGCCGTCTAAGTCGAAATCCGCATCGACATCCTTGGCCAAGCCGACACCGCCACCGACACAAACGACGGCCAAGCCAACACCAGCACCGGCACAACCGCAGCCACGGCCACCAACATCCAAGGCTCCAGTTCCAGCAACCGGGGAAACAACCGGAAAGGCACTGGTGACGACGGTGTCGGCTAACCCGGAGCGACAGCTGGTGGTGCCGGCGAGCCGCGGGACACCCCCAGTTTTACTAACCAGCACTTATACCACTGACTGGGTGCACGCCCCGGTGCGAACCGACAGCGGCAAAAGCCTTGGCTCCCTCGAGCACTATAACACGGAGTGGAACGCCGCCGACATGGGCGAAGTGAGCTCGAGGCCACCCGCGAGCCAAATCCTCTCAGAACATTCGGCGAGCCCGAGTCTGGTTGGCCAAAAGATGGCCGCAGTAAAATCTGCCCTTTTCGCCGCCGACCAAGCAGCCGCGGTAAGCTATGCCGAGTAAATATAACTCGGTTTCCTCTTATTCATATGTTATCATAACTCGGTTGTCCTTCTTTAATTCATATGTTATCCATCCCCAGTCCCCGAGATTTGGGTCGAGTGACTGAAACTCGGCTGAGTAAAGATAACTCGGGCTGAATCTTTATCAATAACATTAATATTTCTTCCTTTCAGATCTGCATGACCAAGCGCACGCAGGTGCACCGCAAACTTCTGCTGGCCCACAAAAGCCTCTCTGATAAGCATAAGTTGCTGCGAGCCAAGCTGGACCAAATAGCTGACTCGGCGCTCAAGGTTGAAGGCCTGGAGAAACGGATCTCGGAAACCGAGTGTAAGCCATACTTTGCCCTTTCAATTTACACTTGCTTCAGTCTGCTCCTTCTAACACTTGCTACCTCGGCACAGCCGCACATAAGGAGCGCGAGCTTGCTCACCAGGCCGAGCTGCAGAAAAATCAGGAGGAGATATCCCGGCTGAAGGCCGAACTGGAGCTAACTCGGAGTCAGGCCGCCGAGTCGGAGAAGAGCGCTACCGAGGAAAAGCGGCTCCGAGTCGAGGAAACCCGGAAACTCCAGGAGTCGCTTGCCGAATCTAAGTCTGAGGCTACCTCGGCCAGGAGCGAGCTTCAAACTCTGCAAGCCAAGATCGCACAGTGGCTGGTGAACATCTCCAAGATAAGCTCCGAGATGGACAGTAAGCTCTCTTCCCCTCTGCCTTCATTCCTTCTTTCATCTTTCTTCATCTCAAATAACACGTTCTGGCGTTAGCCATTCCTTACTCAGAGCGCTTCCCCCATACCAAGGCTGCCGCGGACAAGGGCGCTGCCGAGCAACGGTTCGAGAAGATCCAAGGGGGCCCTATCTCGGCCGACTGGGATATGGATGCCCACTTGGCGGCGCTGAAGGCTCGCTTGGTTCCCATGAGGGCTATCGGGATGAACCTCCTCACCGCCGCAATCCGAGCTTACAACGTCCTCTGGCCCGGGAGTGAAGCCCCTGCAGTTGTAGATGAACTGGCCAAGTGCCTGCTGGCTTCCGAGGCAAGACTCGACGATTGGCGTTCGTCCGCCGCCCGAGTCGGAGCGGATGAAGCGATGATGTACGTGCTATCTTGGTACGAAGGGCTCGATCTCGACAAGCTCCAGACTCTGCGCGACGGGTCAAAGTGGCTCACTGACCCGGATCTCATTCGGCGTCGCCAGGAATTTGCCCATGCGCTTATCCAGTATGCCCCGGTGCACTCCTTTGTCGCTGGCGACCGGGTTCCCCAATCCGAGGAAATCCCGGATGAGGGAGACGAAGGAGAGGACGAAGACGAGGCCGTCGACGAAGAGATCGCAGGTCGACGCTCCGCCCGAGTCAGCCACCGGCACTGCTACCGGGTCCACCGCCGAGGAAACTGCAACCGAGACTCCAGCACGAGACTCAGCCTCTCCTTCTGCCCGAAAGCCTCGGACACTGCTGCTTAAACTTTTAAGAAAATTCGTTAAATCCCCGGAATGCCGGGTGCAGATGTAATATATACCTTGCACTTTTTATGGTTGGTACCTGACTTTTTACTTTGCAAGTTTTAACAAGTTTAGCCGTACGCCGGATCACATTGAACCGAGTCCCCGAGTTCAATTTCTTGTTTACTATACTTCTGCCATCTCTGCTCTTGCCTACCATTTTTGGTGTCAGGCAGTCGAGTCACAAAACGACCGTTGTACAGCATACAGTACTTAGAAACTTGGGAAAATAGCCAAGGCCATCCGACATAAGGTTATTAAAAGGAAACCGAATCGCTCCTGGACCGAGTCCCCGAGTCGGTTTTCTTGTTTACTGCGCCGAGTAACCTTTGCTCTTGCCTACCTTTTTCGGTGTCAGGCAGTCGAGTCACAAAATCATCAGTACAGCATACAATACTCACCAACATGGCGACACAGTTTTTAGAGCCATTCAACACAAACACATTACTTAGAAAAAGAAACCGAATCGCTCCTGGACCGAGTCCCCGAGTCGGTTTTCTCGTGTACTGCACCTGGTAACCTTTGCTCTTGCCTACCTTTCTCGGTGTCAGGCAGTCGAGTCACAAGATCACGAGGACACAGCGCACAATACTTACGGACAAGGTGATACGGTTTTTAGAGCCATCCGGCATAAGGAATTAAAATACAAGGATAAAACACAGATTTGTTCAACAAGGCAGTCCCCGAGTCACTTCTCGGGGTGCCGACATTTCATTTCTTAGTTTCGAGATACATACAGTAGGTCCTTAAGAGTAGAAGGGGCGGAGAAGAGCTACATTCCAAGGGCGTTTGGTCTCCTCCCCGGATCGATCCATCTTGTTCTTCACCTGTTTCTGAGCATCTATAAGATAGTAGGCATCATTGTTCAAAGCTTTGCTCACGATAAACGGTCCCTCCCACGGAGGTGATAGCTTGTGCATCCCGGCCGTACGCTGCACAAGCCTAAGCACGAGGTCTCCTTCTCGGAACTTGCGAGGATTCACCTTCCGACTGTGGTAACGTCGGAGATTCTGCTGATATATCGCTGACTTGGACAATGCCAACTCTCGTGCTTCCTCGAGCAAATCGACATCGTTTTCTCGGGCTTCTCTTGCCTCTGACTCGGTATATAAAGCAACTCTCGGCGAGTCGTGCTCTATGTCGGTTGGCAGAACTGCCTCTGCTCCGTAGACCAGGAAGAATGGCGTATAGCCGGTCGAGCGATTCGGTGTAGTCCGTAGACTCCATAGTACTGCCGGGATCTCGTCCAGCCAACACCCCGGAGCACGTAACAGTGGCTCGATTAGCCGGGGTTTTATACCGGATAAGACCAGAGCGTTTGATCTTTCCACTTGCCCATTCGATTGCGGATGGGCGACCGACGCCAGGTCGAGTCGGATTCTCTTTTCTTGGCAAAACCGAGCAAAGTCTCCCTCGGCGAAATTTGTGCCGTTATCAGTGATGATGCTGTGTGGGTGCCCATATCTCAGGATGATATCCTTTAAGAACGACACAGCTGTACGGCCATCACACTTTCTTATTGGTTTCACCTCGATCCACTTGGTGAACTTGTCCACCATCACCAGGATGTGAGTCATGTTACCTCGGGCTGGCTTGAACGGTCCCACCATGTCCAAGCACCACACTGCAAATGGCCAAGTGATGGGAATAGTTTTGAGTGCCGAGGCCGGCATGTGAATCTTGTTTGCGAATCTCTGACATCCTTCACACTTCCGGACTATGTCCTCTGCCTGCTGCAGAGCACTCGGCCAGTAAAACCCATATCGGAATGCTTTGGCCACTATGGCTCGGGAAGAAGCGTGATGACCGCATTCTCCCTGATGGATATCTCGGAGGATCTTTTCTCCTTCTTCTGGTTCGACACACCGCTGGAGAACGGTGGTCAAACTTCTCTGTATAACTCTCGATTGATGATGGTGAAAGACTTGGATCGTCTCTGTATCTGCCTGGCCGAGATCTCATCACTCGGTAGGGTGCCATCCAACATAATGTCATGATGGGTTGGGCCCANCCGACATAGGCTGACGAGTCCCCGAGTCTTCCCAAAGGATTCCCGAGTTCCGCCAAGCAGCTTTCCAATTTTCCAACTCTGCTCTTGAGTCCGACATAACACACGAGACATCCATGGGAGTCCCCGGGTCCTGCAGAGCAGTCCCCGAGTCCTGCGGCGCAGTCCCCGGGTTCAGCGGCTTGCTCCCGACGTCAACGTCCATCGGGACGACGTCGGATTCTGGATTACCCGGGATGAATATTGAGTCTGACTCGGGTGAAGGCTTAATTGATGGCTTGTGAAGATGCTCCAGAGACACTCCGGGTGGAATGGCCTGTCGGTATGATCCAATCTTGGACAGCATGTCTGCACTTTCATTCTCGGTCCGTCGGATGTGATTGAACTCGCAGCCATCAAAGAACCCCGAGATCTTTTGGACGTGGAACCGGTATTGCCGCCATGTTGGCATCCAGGGCGTCCCAGTTGCCCGAGGTCTGCTGAATCACCAAATCCGAGTCACCATAACAGATTATTCGGCGAATCCCGATTTCCTTGGCCACCTTGAGTCCGTGGATCAATGCCTCATACTCGGCTACATTGTTGGATGCCGCGAAGTGAACTTGCAGCACATATTTCAACTGGTCTCGCTTTGGTGAGGTGAGAACCACGCCGGCACCCAAGCCTTCTTTTACCTTGGACCCGTCAAAATGCATCCTCCAATAATTGGGATCCGGCAGAGATGGTTCGTATTCCATCTCGGCCCAGTCCACAAGAAACTCGGCCACTGCTTGAGACTTGATGGTATCTCTTCTCGCGTATTGCGGCGCATATGCCGCCAACTCGATAGCCCACTTGGCTACTCGGCCACTTGCGTCTCGGTTGCCGATGATTTCCGAGATAGGAGCTGCACTCACCACGGTTATCGGGTGCTCCTGGAAGTAATGCTTCAATTTCTTGGCCGCCAGGTACACACCATAGGTCATCTTCTGGTAGTGTGGATAATTTTGTTTTGAGGTGGAGAGCACCTCACTCAGGTAATACACCGGCCTCTGCACGGTGGTTCCCCCTTCTTCTCTTTCTACTACCACAACGACACTGACCACACGATTGGTGGCTGCGATGTAAAGCAACATGGGCTCTCTTGGTAACGGCGAAGCCAGTATCGGCGCAGTGGCCAACACCTTTTTCAATTCATGGAATGCCGAGTCCGCTTGCGGAGTCCAGCTAAATCTATCAGATTTTTTCATTAGCTGGTACAAAGGTAGAGCCCTTTCTCCCAACCGACCTAGGAACCGACTCAGGGAGGCCAGGCAACCCGTGAATTTTTGGACATCTCGGAGGCATCTCGGTAGCCTCATATTTTCTATTGCCCGGATTTTAGTCGGATTTGCCTCGATACCTCGGCTTGACACGAGGAAACCGAGTAATTTGCCCGCCGGCACACCGAACGTACATTTATCCGGATTAAGTTTTAGTCGGAATTTTCGCAGGTTTGCGAATGTTTCTCTGAGATCATCTAACAGAGTATGCTTTTCTTTTGTTTTTATGACTATGTCGTCGACATATACTTGCACGTTTTTTCCTATCTGATCATGCAAACATTTCTGCATACAGCGCTGATACGTAGCGCCGGCATTTCTCAAACCAAAACACATGACACGATAGCAATAAGCCCCGTACGGGGTGATAAAAGCAGTTTTTATTTGATCATCCGGGTTTAACGGGATCTGGTGAAAACCAGAGTAGGCATCCACAAAAGACAACAACTGACATCCGGCCGTGGAGTCGATCACCTGATCGATCCGAGGCAACGGGAACGGGTCTTTCGGACAAGCCTTGTTCAGGTGGGTATAGTCGATACACATGCGCCAGACAGTAGGTGCATCCAGTTCTTCCTTCTTTTTCTCTACCAGGACCGGGTTAGCTAACCAGTCCGGGTATTTCACTTCCACGACGGCATTCGACGCGAGTAACTTGGCTAACTCGTCACCCACCGCCTTCCTTCTTTCTTCGGCAAGACGCCGAGTCGGTTGCTTCACAGGCCTAGCATCTGGCCTGACATGCAAAGAGTGCTCAGCCAACTCCCTCGGAACACCCAGCAAGTCCTGACTGGACCATGCAAAGATATCCCGATTCTCACGGAGGAAGTTGATGAGCTCGCTTTCCTATTTCTTGTCCAACCCGGCACCGATGATGACGGAGCGTTCCGGGTTAGCCTCGTCGATGCCGACCTTCTTCGATTCCTTCGCCGCCTGGAAGGTTGCAGTTTGCTGCGGGTTAGCCGCACTCGGCATACCGAGTTGAGATGCCTGGGCCAAAGCCACCACCTCATGGATTCTCCTCTTCTCGGCGGCGATCACCAGTGATTCGGCCAGGGATGACCCGGCTGAGGCGCACTCCATGGAACGCTTGTAGTCTCCCGAGATGGTAATGACACCATTTGGACCCGGCAGCTTCATCTTCAGGTACGCCACATGAGTAGACGCCATGAACTTGGCGAGTGCCGGTCTGCCGAGTAAAGCATGATACGGGCTCTCGAGATCCACGACCTCGAACAGCAGACTCTCAGTCCGGCAGTTGCTTTTGTCACCAAAGGCGACATCAACCCAAATCGTGCCCATGGGTGCATGCGATACACCGGGCACAATGCCGTGAAAGGTGGTTCGGCTGGGCTGCATCATATTCTCGGTTATGCCGAGTTTCACCATGGTATCCCGGTACATGATGTTGATGCTGCTCCCGTTATCAACGAGAACTCGGGAAAACCTGACGTTGATGCTGGGCCCGACGAATGTCGGATCCACCACTAGAGCATAACCTCCTGGGTTGGGCATGACCCTTGGATGGTCCCTGATGCTCCAGCTGATCTCATCCTCGGACCAGTACATAAATTTCGGCACTGCCGGCATAACGGCATTTACTTCCATCGCACGCCTGTGCTGACTCTGCTTGTCGTTGGGCTCGGTCACAAAGACCATGTAACTCTGGTGAGCCTCTCGGTACTGATTTTGCCGACTCGGGCCAACGTTGCTGCCGGGATAGTTGAAGTTGTTGTTGGTGTTGGCCACTTGGTTGACATCTTCAGGCCTTGTCTGGGCGTTCACCGGGATAGCGTTCGCACCCGTGAGTGATGCGGGTCGAGTTGCCGGGCCGGTGTTCTCCTGCGGGCGCCTGTTTCGGCTGCAGTTCCGGTTTGAGTGCTGAGCCGGCCTGCTGGGGTGCTTGGTGTGGTAGCTGCAGGGATCATTCGGCATCGTCCCGCTGGGGCTAGCCCACTGCCTCTTGTCGCCGTTCCACGGCTTCCTCTCGCCATTCCATGGTCTTTTTTCGCCGTCCCACGGCCTCCTTCCTTCCGAGTTCTGGCCCCATGCTGGACCGTCATTCTTTTGCCTCTGGCTGCTGCCGGCACCCGTCTGATCTTGGTCGATGGCAGCAACCTGGTCTGACCCGTACCGGTAATCCGGCCTCTCTTCCCTTCTCTTTCCTCGGTAATCCGAGCGATCACCTCGCCGACCCGATCTGTCTCTGTCGACCGGGGCCAGTAAGGGCTGTGTCGGATCACCGAGCGCATAACTGTCGGCAATTGACATTGTCTCGGCCAAGGTGGCCGGCATCTCCCTCTGGAGTCTCTGCCACAGCATGGAGCCATGTCGGCATCCTTGCGCAAACCAGGCAATGGCTTGTGACTCAATCACTCCTTCACAGGAGTTCCGGATCGTGCTCCACCGGGTTAGATATTCCCGGTCGGTTTCGTCTTCTCGCTGCCGACACATGGACAGCTGCTGAGGTCGATTCGGCCTCTTGTAGGTACTGGAGAAGTTGCTGACAAAAGCATCAGAGAAGTCAAGCCAGCAATCAATACTGTTCTCCTCCAGGTTATTCAGCCAGATTCGGGCTGGTCCTTCAAGCATTTGCGGTACATACCGCACCGCCCATCTGCGACTTCCGCCGGCAATATGCACAGCGGTGACATAATCTGTCAGCCAGTCCTCCGGCTTGGTGCTGCCGTCATAGGTCTTGGCACCCCGAGGCAACTGGAAATTCGGCACAGGTGCCTGCTTCATGATTCGGGGTCCAAAACATGCGGGACCCGGCGGGCCTTGCTCCTCCAGCAGTTCAGACAGATAGATTCTGTCCAGCTTATTCCGGACATCGTGTGCCGGCAACTGGCGAGTTCCCAGCCTTGCGCCGAGTGCACCCTCGGACGCCAATTCTCGGTATCTTGTGTACCCGGCCCGCTCCATGGCCGAGTAACCATCATCATATCGGTCTGCGGCCGGCTCGACGTACCCGGCACCCGCTTGACGACGAGGTGGAATGGGTACCGGATACCGAGGTGGCTGACCTTGATTCGCCGGGATAACTTGGTTCTCTTCCTGCCTGCCCTGGGCGGGTCCTGACTTTCCCCGACCGGCATTGCCCTGCTCGGCTACTCTCTTTCCGGCATAGGCCGGATCGTACGCTTGTATCTGCTTGTTCTTGCCAGAGTTCACACTCTGGCCCCTGCTCCTGCCGACATACGGCGAAGAGGCTTGTCCCTTGGACGCCCCTCCGGCTCCACCATCCGAGTGAAGGAACCGAGATCCACCCGCATCCGGGTTAGCCTTGCGATAGGCTTCGTTCTGTCGGTTAGCGACAGCCACCAACTCATTGACTCGGTCCTGCTGCCTATTGCGAGCTTCACCGGTTAAACCGGCCAACTCGGCTATGGCTGCCTCGGCCGCCCTAAGGTTCTTTCCGGGCGTGCTGTATCTCGGCTTTTCGGCCGACACATGACTAGCAGTTCTAGCAGATCTAGCTCTACCATCTCTAGCTATCTCTGCATTAAGGTCTCTACCTCGGGCACGCACCTCATCGATGCGACTAACTGTGTTTGCGGCCGGAGTAAAACCATGAGCCGAGTTATACTCACGCATCGATATGTCGAACTCCTGCCTGACTCGGGCCACCTCCTGGGCTTCTCGGAGTATCTCCTGGCGCTGCTGCTCCAACTCCGCCTGAGTCAGAGCAACATCTGCACCCGGTGCGACTGGCGTTGCCAACTTCTGAATGGCGTCCTGAAGAGGACTCGGCGTCACCGGCACGCTGGATGTGCTGGCCTGTGCCGCACGATTTTCCGGTTTCTCCAAGGGCGGACGCCCCGTTCTTGCCGACCTGGTGCCGGGGTCAGCCTCGCCCGCCACGGCTTTGCCGGCACCGACACCCGGGGCGGTCATCATGACTTCCACGCAACTAGCGGGGCGAGCGGTACGCCGGCCGCGAGCTGCGCAAACTGCGGGTGGATCCGCTCCCAGCTGCACCCTTTCGGGGAACCTGCAAGGGACCTCGGTGGCGACGTAGACCGTGAGCGCGCCGAAGTCGATGAGGCATCCGTTCCGGGGCAGTGGCCTGCTGCCGAAACAGCCTGCGTTGTCGGAGATGACGTTGAGGGAGCCGAATCTGTGGACGAGGCCACAGACTACACGCTCACCCGACGCGATGATGGAGCCCGTCCGGATGTAAACTCCAGCCAGCGCCGCTGCTGGCCCCACGGTGGGCGCCAACTGTCGTGGTGGTGTCACGGCAGATGCCATAAATGGCTTGATTTGTGGGGCCGATGGACGCTGGAGGCACCCGGGGAGGGTTTGCGCACACTAACACGCACACGAAGGACACAACTCAAACACACACACGGTTTTACCCAGGTTCGGGGCTCTCGGGAGGAGATAACACCCCTACTCCTGCCTATATGATCGATATATATGGACTATCACTGATTTACAAGCTTGCTCCTTGAGCTATATGCAACGAACAGCAGGTTCCAAGCTCCTACCGAGTCTCGGCGCTGCTCTCTGGCTCTCTTACTAGCTACTAAGAAAACGAGCAAGTGTTTTTACATGCACCCGTGCGTCCGTGTAAGAGGAGCCCCTGGTGCTCCTTATAAAGGGAAGCCCAGGGCACAAGTTAGGGCTGACATCAGTGCTGGCGTAATCCGGACTGTAGCCACGCCCGGTCCTCTGACCGCTTCCGTCACCGCGCCGTGGCACGTCCCATCTGTCTCCTCCGAGACACTGCTCCCTGGTACCGCTTCGGTCAGCGGCATGGAGGTCAGTCACTCTGGTCAAGTGGCCTCGTCCCATCATGCAAGTGGCTCTGCGTCCTGACCCGTGATTGTAGGGACAAGACCTGCCCCTTGACCACGGCCCGAGTAAGCTTCTTTATTCGGCACAGGCATGCCGAATTCCAAGTAACTCGGTTTCGCCTGCCCTGCACAAAAGAAGAACAAAGTACAATCCGACATATAACGTACATGATCCGACATAACCATATGTCGGTTTGACCATGACTCGGTCAGCTCCGAGTAAGCCGGTACTGTTATGTCGGTTTCTGTGCTCCGGTCAATTCCGAGTCAACACTTATATCGGCATCTTGCCCCTATTCGGGGGTTGCCCCCCGACAAGCTTGCACGCGTTAATCAATTAATTGTTGCTACAAATATTTTCAAATATTTGGCCTTGTGTTCTCATAGTGTGTAAACACGATTCGATTTTTTATGTACTAATAAAAATCTATTACAGCACATAATAGGTGTCAACATTTATTACTTCCTAAAATGTAAATGTGCAAAGATTTTCCTGTATCCAGCAACGAAATATTGCATTGATGACTCGATATTGGATAATTATATGATAATTAATACCCACCTACAGTAGATATAAATGTAAATGTGCACCAACGAAAATGTGCTTTACTGCAAAAAAAATTCAAAATAATAATAATTATCAATCTATATAAGTTTTGCGCAAATGTTCGAACAACCAGGCTATCCACGTAGTCCCGAAAGACCACTGCTATCTGATGTCGAGCTCTGGAGGAGAGCAAGGCTTTTGCCCGGACTCTCACCTGTGGTAGCACTATCGCCTACCAATGGTAGGCCTGCCACCACCAAATCAGGCCTCCGGATCAAGATCTGGGATCCGACACTGCCGAACCGCAAACACTAGGATCCCCTTCCGCCCAACTCCTCGCCGTCCAAACAATAAAGGAGAGAAGTCACCACTGTCGCAATGCCACTCGCGGAAAAATCCGACCATGTAGTCCATCATTTAAGGTTGCTATTAGACATCCAAGACCGAACACTAACGCTAGTGTAAGGACATCACCAATCGAAAATGGAAGCAGAGGCCTCCCCCACCATCCCAGACCCGCTCCAACGTGAGCGGAGGTGTACCATTGTCGAGCCGCGTCCCTGGCTCCCGACCTGCACCCACCTGCGCATAGGTCGGGGCAAGATGACGCCACACGTAGGGGGCTGACATGGTCAGTATCTCACAGACCTTGCTGTCGGCGGACCGGTCCGCCCACCCGCTAGACCTGGCCACTCTAGATCAAGATGGGAAACCACAAATGGAATCTCAGCGGTAACAACCACGATACGGTCATTGAAGGATCAAGAATTGCATCTTATCGTCCCACACACGACACTTCCGCCGTCCCATAGAGAGAAACCGGCCACCTCAACCCTGCCATATTTGGCCGCTCCAAATCCGGCAGGAAATCGTGCATGGTTGTCTGCCACTACCATAGCAACCAGGACCCACACCAGAACATCAGACATCCCCACAACCAACTACCACGACACCACTCAAAGAACCATCGTCGAAACTAAAGCCCTCCACCGCACCACCGACGAGAGGCTCCATGCACCACAAAGAAGGCCCCATCCGGCTCTATCAGCTATGTGCGCTTCACCGATAGCGTTCATCGGCGGCAGGGAGGGAGAAGAGAGGAGACCTCAAATTTTCTTATCATTCTCGTGAGAGACTTCACTACACTAGCAAGCTTCTATGCTTCATTGTCTTTGAACGAGGCATTGAAGTCAACCCAGAAAAGATCACGGCAATACAGAACATCCAAAGGCCTACGTGTCTAAAAGACATACAACGCCTTATGGGTTCCACCGCTGCAATAAGCCGGTTCATCAGCCGGCTGGGCGACAAAGCCCTACCCTTGTACAAGCTCCTAAAGAAATCCGACACTTTCATCTGGATAGAAGAGGCGGAAGCCGCCTTAGCACAGCTTAAGGAAACACTGACTCATGCGCTAGTCCTTGCCGCGTTAAGAGAATAGGTGCCAATGTTGCTCTACATGGCCGTCACCAACCTGATAATCAACATCGTCATAGTCGTGGAACGCCTAGAAGAAGGAAAGGAAATACCAGACCAACGCCCAGTATACTACATAAGCAAAGTCTTCTCAGATTTGAAGCAAAGCTACCCTCATTACCAGAAAGATGGCATACGTTGTATTATTTGCCGCCAAGAAGCTAAGACACTACTTTCAGGACCACTCAGATAACCGTGGTCAGCAAGGCGCCACTTGGTACATCATGAATAACACAGATTCCAAGGGTCGTGACGTCAAATGGGACATCGAGCTCACATCTTTCGACATCTAATACAAGCAAAGGACTGCCATCAAGTCACAGGCGATAGCCGACATAGTGGCAGACTGGACGGAAGCCATGGTGAACCCGTCTTTGCTGGAATCGGAGTATTGGATCATGCACTTTGATGGCTCAAATATGAAAGAAGTCCCGGGGGCTGGCGTCGTGCTAAAGTCGCCAAAAGCTGACAAACTCTGCTACGTCCTTTAGATACACTTCAACACCACAAAAAACGTGGCAGAATACGAGGCCCTCCTCGATAGCCTCCACATAGCCAAGGAGTTGGGCGTAAAGAGAATTCTGTGCTGCGTGGATCGAATCTCGTCATGCGGCAGCTAGACGGGAACTAGGACACAAAAATCCCAACAATGGAAGAGTGCCGACATATATTCAATGAGTTCGGCGAATACTTTGCCGTAATAGAAGTAAAACAGATCCCAAGAGATGACAATGACTGGCGAACGCCTTGGCCAAGATGGGATTCAAGAAGCAACCGGTGCACCGGACGTTTTCTTGCAGCACTTGCACATCCCGTCAATTAAAGGCGGCGACAAGGACGCCCCCTTGGCTACAGAATCAACTGCCGTCTTCTTGGTTACTCCATAATTGACTACAACATACCTGGATTACCTACTTAGGAAGTAATTACCGAAAGACGACGAGGTCTTAAAGTGGAAGATCGTACCTTGCGTAAAGGCATACGTTGTCAGACATGACAAGCTCTACATGCGAAGCACCTCAGACATTTTCCAGCGTTGCATATCGCCAGAACATGGCCGATTTTTTTGAAGAGATTCACTTAGACGCGGCCATCATGCGGCACCAAAGGCATTGGTCGCCAAAGCTTCCAGGCAATGATTTTACTAGCCTACAGCCAAAGACAACGCAGAAGAAATAGTCAGACTCTGCGAAGGTTGCTAGTGTTACGCTAAGCAAGCCCATATGCCGGCTCAGGCGCTCAAAACCATCCCAGTAACATGGCCCTTTGCAGTCCGGGGGCTCGATATGGTTGGTGCGTTCAGGAGGGTAAGGGGCGGGCCGACACATCTGTTCGTTGTGGTGGACAAGTACACCAAAAATCTTGACGGCGCAATAGCGCAAAAATTCATCATCGATATTGTTATATGATTCGGTTTTCCACACAACATCATCATGGTGGGACGAATTTGGCCAAGGGAGAACTAGCCAAGTACTGCCAAGAGTCGGGAATCTGGCTTGACGTGGCATTTGTGGCTCACCAACAGTCAAACGGGCAAGTCGAACACACTAATAACATCATACTGCAAGGTATAAAGCCACGACTTGAGGTCCCTCTACATCGATCTGTCGGTGATTGGGTTGAGGAATTGGTGGTTGTTCTTTGTAGTATACGTACACCTCCAAACAGATCTACCGTATATACTCCTTCTTCGTGGTATATGGAGCAGAAGCCATGTTACCCACCGACATCATCCATATGATTCTCCTTGTGTTGTAGCCTAAGTCGAAGAAGACGCAGAAGAAACTGAAAGAACAAACGATGCCCGAGATGTCGCCTAGAGGGGGGGGGGTGAATAGGCGATTAACACTTTTTCTAATTAGGGGCTTGATAATTGCGGAATAAAACTATGTGTTTAAATTACCAAGCCAACAACCTAATATGCTAGGGTTACCTATGTGCACCAACAACTTATGCTAAGCAATTAAAGCAACAAGGTGATAGCAAGAAACGAACTTCAAGCACGAAGGCTATCACAATGTAAATTGCATAAGTAAAGCTCGGGTATAGAAATAACCGAGGCACGCGGAGACGAGGATGTATTCCCGAGTTCCTCCTTGTTAAGGGAGTACGTCTCGTTGGAGGGGTGTGAGCTCGCCACAAGAGGCCTACTCAAGATGCCACAAAGGCCTCACCCTATTCTCCGATGAACCGCACCCAAAGGTTTGGTTCACCTTCCACTATCGGAATCCTTCGGGGCGAATTCCGGAGCCCTTTACAACTTGTTTGGGGCACACACCCACAACCCAATTGGGGGCTCCCAAACGTGCCGAAGCTTCACAACTCGAAGTCTTCGCGGCACCTCCAAACCGTCTAGGGTACACAATGCACCCAAGAGGCAACAAGCTCTTGGGAACACAATGCACCCAAGAGTAACAAGCTTCTCGAACCTTCAATCCCACGTATCACCGAGGGGAACTCAAACCTATGCACCAAATGCAAAAGGCAAGAGCACAAGTGCTCAAATCCTTCACTCTCAAATTCCAACTAAGCAACGAATGCTTTGGGGGGAATGAGAGAGGAAGAACAAAAAGGAGAACCACAAAAGAACTCCAAGAACTAGATCCACTATGTTCCCCTCACTTAGAGGAGAGATTGATTGGTGGAAATGTAGATCTAGATCTCCTCTCACTTTTCCCTCAAAAATATGCAAGATTCATTGGAGGGATTGAGAGGGGGGCAAGCTTTTCAAGGTCAACAATGGTGGGAGAGAGAGAGAGGAAAACGTGCTGCCTTAGATGGGGAACCATTGGGGAAGAAGGCCCCTTAAATAGGTCCCCCGAAATCTGACCGTTATGTGCAAAATCGTACCCAGCGGTACTACCTCTAGGCTGGCGGTACTACCTCTGGGGCGGTACTACCTCTGCGCCAGCGGTACTACCTCTGGGACCCTTTTTGACTGAGAATGATGATTCCAGCGGTAGAACGTGGCTGCTACCGTCGGGGTACCGGGGGGATACCAGTACGCAAAAAGGGCGCACCGGTACCACCACGGTACCACCACGGTACCGGACACTGTGCAGCAGCAGTTCCGCTCCAGGTGTAGCGGTACTACCGCTGCCGCAGCGGTACTACCGCCGGACAAAAAAACTGCAGAACAACCGGTACGAGAAAAATCATAACTTAATCATCCGGACTCCGTTTTCGATGATCTTGGGCTCGTTGGAATCGCAACGAAGAGTTCTACAAGATCATGTGGAGAAACATCATAGTCCATCATGTGAGGAGGCAATCATGAAGAGAGAGTTTGACCTCTTTTAGAAGAGACAACCCGGAAAAACCTCCAATATCACAAATGCAATAAGATGTTCATCAAGACTCCGTTTTCTATGATCTTGGGCTTGTTTCGAAGATAATCACAAGCCCTACAAGATCATGCATATACACATCATAGTCTATCATGTGAGGAGGAAAACATAAGGAGAGAGTTTGACCTCTCGTAGAAGAGATAAACCGGTAAAACCTCCGATATCAAAAACGCAAGAAGATATTCATGAGATCCGTTTTTGATGAACTAGAGCTTGGTATGGAGATGAACACAAGCTCTAAATTCTCACATGGATAAAAGCCAAATAAGAACCAACAAAGATGATTGCATGGATGCAAAGGTTTGAGCTCTCCATGAACGATACGATCACGATACTCGGTCGAGAGCCCCTCTTGATAGTACGGCTATCTATCCTATAATCCGGTCTCTCACTAAACATCATGAGACCGGTAAAATAAAAACCCTATCAAGATCATACCTTTGCCTTGCGCATTAATCCACATGAGGTCGATGGAGACGATCTTCATCTCCTCACGGCGAACCATCTTCTTGATTGCGCCTTGCTTGGTGAAGATTCACATGAGAGCACTCTTCGGCATAACTTCACTTGGCCTTTCTCTCGATGACGAACACCTTGGCCTTGATCAACAAATGATCTTCTTCCCTTAACCTTGACTCCAACACATGGAGAGCAAGCAAGACCTTGACTCCAACAAATGGAGACAAGCAAGACCTTGACTCCAACAAATGGAGACAAGCAAGCAAATGGACACCTAAAAATATAGCTCAATGCAAATATTAGTCCATCGAGATTGTCATTAATTACCAAAACTATGCATGGGGGCAACCATGCACTTTCAGAAACCCCGCAAGACGACTTAGACCTACTTGAAGAAGAAAGGGAGATTGCACTCCAGCGATCCGCCATCTACCAACAAAACATACACCGCTACCATAGCTGCAGGGCCATGCATCGATCTTTTTGAGAAGTCGACTTGGTGCTTCGGCTTGTTCAAAGCAAAGAGCACAAATTAGCCCGCCTTGAGAAGGACCGTTCATTGTCAGCAAAGCAATGAACAATGGGTCATATTACCTTGTAGATCTTAGGGAGTTGAAGGTCGCAAGAGGAAACAACACGTAGATGATGACTTAGAAGAGGCGAAACATTCTTGGAATATAGCGCAACTACGTCCCTTTTACACTTAGAAAATTATATTGTAAACATACCCAAGCCCCATAACACACTCCCATTAATCCCACCAATCCCCATAGGGTCTTTGTCTTGTTCGGTTAATCCCCACAGGTGAAAATGACAAAGGAATATTCACAACTTTTGAGCTACATGTATCAATATCATTCTCACATCCTTCATAATGCTCTCTCGGTGAGTTGTCATTTGTTTTGCCAAATCATATACATATCAATATCCATCTTAACAACTTAAAACATATGAAAATTACACTTTTTCTTTGAGTAAAATCATGGCACTTTATTCATCTAAAACATTGTTTGGAATACAAAGACAAACAAGGGGCTCTAGGATCCAAACCTGTCGAACCACACTACCCGACGTAGCCGATCGTGCCAGATTATGAGCTTCAGAGTTTGAAGCTCGATTCTCATATCTGAAAAAATCCTCCTGCAGAAGTCTTGCCGTTGATTTATCTCATCGAGTACCATGCTATAGCTGCATGCATAAAGTCTTGCCATATCATTCACAATCGCCAAGCGATCCGTTGCCACCAAAATCTTGTGCAATTGAAGATCTTGGGCCAGCGCTAGGGCTTCCCTGCGTGCTAGTGCCTCCATGACAGATGGATCCGTGACTCCACTGATAGCTAGTGTCGAGGCGTCGAGGAAGCCTCTTGTATTGTTTCTGCAGGTGACCCCCACTGCTCCTCCTACCCAGACCTAGCCATCGCCGCGTCCACATTAATCTTTGAACATCTCGCCTCAGAGGGATCCACTTTGGGTGTTGGGGGATAGGGCATGTCCTTCCTGCTGTTCTCAGCGAGCTTCTCACCGAAAGGTCATAGAGGTAGCTCTCGATGAAAAGATGCGTAGACAGTAGGCTCTAAAATTCCTCATGGACGATCTTTCTTCTCGCGTACCATATGGCCCACAAAGTGACCGCCACTCGAGCAAAATAATCCCTTGATAAAGTCTCCATCAGAGAAAAAATCCACTGTTTTGTTTTGCTGATGTCTCCTCGTTCATGCTTACATGTTCAGCAATAGCCTCATCATGCTAGGGCCCAAACCGATCTAGCCACAACATGGTCTAGTATGGAGTGCATCCATAAATCTTTTGATCCGCAGATCTGGCATGCACTCGTGGTTTCCATGTGTCCATGGCACCTCACATCCCAAGTGGGCAGGGATAGCTTTGCCAACCTCCATAAGAAGACTCCCGCAGCTTTGATGATACCTCAGTCTTCCATAGGCGTTGCCAAGCCTTATGTTCTTTAACTGTATTTGATCCCGTTGCTCGACCCTCCAACCAATCCTCTCGTCTCATCTTGTTGTGGATCAGCGCGCGGTAAACTGACCGCACTGACAGGATACCCGACTTCTCGTAGTGCCAATCCCAGTGGTCCTCCATTCTTCTGGTGCTAAGAGCATCTCCAGCAGCAGCGCTATATCTGCGGGCTGTAAAACGGTGAACCAGCGCGCCGTATCCGCATGCAGCGCGCGGAGCCCGCGAGCCCTTCGCCGGAAGCTCCAAAACGGCGCTGGACAATGCAGCGTGCAAGCAGCACTTCACCAGGCGCTGCATAGTAGCGCGAGCTCGACCAGCGCAAACAACAATCCAACATATGCATACATTCTACTAGATCAAACAAACACAAAATAATCAAGCACAAATGGCTCAACAAATAGCATAGTTTAACCAAACATAAAATGACATAGTTCATCACATGGACAAAGTTCAACAATGATGGACAAAGTTCAAACACGATGGACAAATAGCAAAGTTCAAACATATTGACAAAGTTCACCTCATTTGTCAATATGATCAATTCCATCTCCATCTTCTTCGGAGTCTTGCACGATGGTGTTGGGAGTTGAATCTCCATGTGCTTCATTGGTAGACGGAGATGGATCAACCAAAGAAGCCATGAATCCTCCCGGCGGTGCTCCCATGCCTCCCATGGCGACATGCCCACTCATCCCACCCATGCCACCCATGGCGGATTGCCCACTCACCCCACCCATGCTTCCAAGACCCATGCCTCCATAGCCTCCAAATCCTCCCGGCTGTGCTCCCATGACTCCAAAGCCTCCGGGTTGTGCTCCCATGGCTCCAAAGCCTCCGGGTTGTGCTCCCATGGCTCCAAAGCCTCCCGGTTGTGCTCCCATGAATCCAAAGCCACCCATGCCTCCATACCCCATCGGTGCTTGTCCCATGAATCCATAGCCTCCCGGTGGTGCTCCATAGCCTCCCATGCTTCCAAAGCCTCCCGGGACACTCATTCCTTCATTTTGCGCCTTCATGAGGTTTGCCAACTTTCTTTTTTTGTCTAACACTTCGTCGCGAGCAAGGTTGATGTACTCTTTTTGTCTTTCATCCATGTTAGAGGTGTCCATGAAAAAGAGCTTCCTCTCTTCGTCCAATAGACGTTGATGCTCCTCATGGGCAAGCTTCTTCTCCTCCATTGCCATCCTCCTCTCCTCGGCGGCCGCCAATCTCTCCTCCAACGCCACGCGCCGCGCCTCGGCCTCCTTCTTGTCCTCATTGTACTCCTTTCTTGCTTTGACCATGTTCTCCATAGCTATTGCTATGTCATCATCCCCGGACTTCTTTCCCCTCATCTCTTTGGCTTTCCTCCGTCCAAGCTCCGGCCTTCTTGTGTTCGCAACCGAGTGAGGAGTAGAGCTTCTCTTCCTATCCTCGCCACCACTTGATACATCATCATCAATGATGGTTGCCTCCGCGGTTGCTTGTCGCGCCAACATTGTTGGCACGTCCACTTTACCACGGTTTGTCCACTTCTCCTCATTCTTGAGCACTTCATAGCAATGGTGCAATGTAAATGTCTTTCTGAGGAGCTTCTTGCCCTTCTTGTCCTTCTTCCCCTCATCTCGGAAGAAGCCTTGACTCATGGTATTCTACATTGTGAATTAAGTAGAATAGATGAGTAAAGAAAACATAGATATGCACATGTCAACAAAATAGTAGAACACAATAGAACAACTTACTCTATCACTATCGTTGGTGCCACTTGGGTTGATATCATCAACCGTCTTTTGCGCACTTGCCCACCTTGAACAATCTTGGTTGATGACCGACCAACGAGACCGAAGAGAGCGGCTCGTGCGATCAACTCCACCGGTGTTGGCATCAAAGTACTCCTTCATTCTTATCCAATATGTGTCTCTAGTTTGGTCGGTGCCAATCGACGGATCCATGCCAATCTTTAACCAAGTCTTGCAAAGCAACACATCCTCATCTACGGTGTAGTTTATCTTCCTACCGGTCGGAGCTCCCACCATGCCCTCGCCTTCCTCATCCACCTCCGCGTACTCCTCTTCCACCTCCTCATGCACATAGTTTTCATGTGCAAAAGATGAACCGCCAATCTCCATAGTCTCCAAGAAACTATCGTCATCAACACTACAATTTACGCACATGTCACAATCCTACTAGTAAACATTTCATCCATGTCAAAAAAACAACAAAAGAAAAGAGATTTTACCTTGTCGCCATTTCATCGAGCACGTTGCGCGCGGCGGCGGCGCCCGCGGTTGGCGTCGGTCGTCGAGGAGCCGGTGGTGGAGGCGGAGCGGAGGATGTGGGAGGAGCTTGGGATGCGCCTGTCTGGCGAGCCGCGGCGCTGTTCCTCGGTGCCTTGCGCTTGGGCTCTGCCGCCGCCGTCGCCGTCGGCGCGCCGCGCCTTGCACCCGCGCTTTTGACCCACGGCACAGGGGGAACCACAGCTGCGCCGGCGCTGTTCCGCGGCGGCACGAAGAGGGCGCGAGTGGCCGCCGACCCCGCGGCGGCGGCGCTAGGGTTTGGCGCGGTCGGCGGCTGGATTGCGCCGGCGCCGGCGCCATCAGTGGGGGGGATAGAATAGGGAGGGGTTGGAGGGGTGCCGGAGGAGCCGTCCATCGCCGGAGTTGCGCCGGCGACCGCGCGGAAGGGGGGAAGGGGGAAGGGGGCGTGGGAGAGCGGGCGGCGCGGGAGGGAAATTTCACAGCGGTTGCGCGTCTCCAGCGAAAGCGCGCGCGCGAGAAGAAGCACCAAAACTCCCGCGCCGGATTGCGCAGAATGCAACGCCGCGGTATTTGTTTTCAGCGCGCGAAACTATACAGCTTCTGCTGGAGGAGGATACAGCGTGCGCGGGAAAAAATCAGTTATTATAGCGCTACGCTATTTTAGCGCCGCTGATGGAGATGCTCTAATAGGGATAGACTTGATAAGGCAGACGTACTATCAACAAATGAAGCCACAGTAGACCGGTGGGTCATCTTGCAAACCTGCTAGAGGTCGCAATAAAAAATCTCGTGGGAGCCAATTCTGATTCCATGCATGAGTATTTTCCCATTACCAATACGCCGTATTAGTATCCGCCGAATACGCTTGGGCTTTGTTTCAAGAGCCAGCACATTTTGTTGGGTCAGCCTGCCGGTGAAACCAGAACTTGCACGGCCCGGCCCGGCCCGAGTTATCGATCGGGCTTCGAGCCCAGATCGTCAAGGAAGGCCATAGTGCCGTGCGTGCCGAATCGCATTCATTCATAGCAGGGTCAGACCGACGACATTCTGTTTTGACTTTTGATGAGGTACGTACGTGCACACACATTTGCATTACCCCCACGTACGTACGAAACCAAAGCACACACACCTCCACACAGGAGGCAACGTCAGTTTACGTTGCGTGGCGTGGGGATGTAAAAAATCGTGCGGGGACGGGCGGGGCAGTTGAGCTGAACAGATCAGGTAGTTGGGAAACGGTTGCGTGAGCGAGCTAGCACTTGTTCCTCTCGCTCTCTCCTCCTGGATCGATCTCGTCCTTGGCTCGCCTGCATGCACACGCCTGCATGAGTTTGCCCAACTGATCCCACCTTCCCGTCTCTCCCCTCTCACCATCCAGTCACAGCTACCCGCAGCGGCAAACCATCGGTCGTCTGTACATATATCACGGCGCCGTCGTCGGTCATACTAGCTTGCTCTCCGGTCGTCGATCGACTCCTCTAGCTCCTCTCTCTATCCCCGCACGCGCGTGCGTGCGACGCGGCCGCGGTGACAGGCAAGCTATCGCTGATCAGTTATCGATGGACAATTTCCAGGAAGGAGCAGACGAGGATCACCTGCAGCTGCAAGCGGACGACGAGCTGCTTCGGCAGTTGCAGTACCTCGCTCCGCCCCCGATGATGGAGCAGCAGCAGCAGACGTCGTCGGCGATCCCCGAACTGGTGGACTGGGCGTCTCTACTTCTCCCGCTGGGATCGGGCGGCGCCGGGACGTCGCAGCAGGTGGCCGCGGCGGGTGCGGGCGAGGAGGGGATGGTGAGTAGTGGGGCGGTGGCGGCGGCGGCGGCGGAGACCGGCGGCAGCAGTAGCACCGGGGCCGGGGTAAGCGGGGATCAGCAGGTGATCAAAGAAAGGAAAGGCGGCGGCGCGCGTGGGAGGAAGGCGACCAAGCCGAGGTTCGCGTTCCAGACCAAGAGCGAGAACGACGTGCTCGACGACGGCTACCGGTGGAGGAAGTACGGCCAGAAGGCCGTCAAGAACAGCGCCTTCCCCAGGTATATTAATTTTTGCTTCTCATCGTGGCTAACTTGTGGTACGTTGCAGCTTAATTAGCATGTGATGTATGCATGCATACGTGTCGATCAAAATTAACGTGTTGTGTGTCTCTTCTTTGTGTTGACAGAACATATATATGTTGTGTGCTCCGTGTAGTGTTATGGCTAGGCGAACAGGGCAAGCTAAAAATGGGTGCAGATACAAGAGAATCGTCGTTTAATTGCACCCTAGCTAGTTTCTTGGTAGTACAACGTACTGTTTAGATGTGCTACCATGTGTATATTATGATGCATATGCGTTGAGACGGATAACTAGCTAGCTAGGCATCAAGAAACAAGGAATGTCATAGCAAGAAGAAACAGTTTGGAGAGTTAAAAATAAGCATATATAGATCCAGCCCAGATAAAATTGCCATATTAATTTCTTACTCAAACCTTAGTTCATGTATGACATCTATTAAAACCTATACACATGGGGGAGATATCATGAAACTACATCACAATTAAACAAACTGTGTGTGATCTCTCCGCAAGACCGCAATGCATGTGTAACACTTGAATGTCGCGAAGTAGCTCTCTACATGGAACCCTGCAAGTGATCTATTCTCTTATGTTTTTTTCTTCTAAAAAGCTAGTAAGTCTAACACTGATTCTATCGAGCATATCGATTAGACTTTCTTTTGCTAGTCGACTAATATTCCTCCGACATCCATCTATTTTGGTCCCACTGGGCGTCACTAGTGACCTTATCGATTTCTTGGTTCTCATCAATGGTTGCATCACACGATTGAGATTTGGGGATGTAGGAGGGAACTAAATGCCAGAAAGACAAGAGGGGGTGGAGAGTAGAATATATGAATGGGGGAGGAAGAGAGAATAAGGGTTGACAATTAGGCCATGACATAGTGGCGAACTCAAGGGCCATGTCAGCGTAACTCGGGGTGGGATGGATAAAGGATGAAGTGTGATTTATACCATGTTTGAGGTTTCACTTGAATTATATAGACTATGGACATCATGAAGGTATGTCTGGGAATCAAAGTAACAATCGAAAATTTTGGAACAGAATAGTCCTACCGAACGACCGTTTGGTCGCTATACCTATGGACCGAACGATCCCCTCCCCTCCCACAAACACATCTCATTCTGCCCACGGCTTCTCGCACCTCGGTTCGTTCTTCTCTTTTTTTTCTTATTCTTCCTCTTGTCTACCACAACACAGAGCTGCTTGATACGCAACTATAGGGGTTGCAACGATGTCCAGACCAGATGTCGATGTGCCACAATCAGGTCTTCCACTAAGAGTCGAGAGATGGTCATTACTTATCAAGGCGCCAGTTTCCCACCCTTCCTCGTCATTGGTTTTATTGAGGTCATTGTCGATGTTGGGTCAACTCCTCCCTCACCCTCATTTTCTTCATCATGCCCTAGCCATTCTTCCTTGTATCAACCCCCCCCCCCCCCCCCCCCCTCCCACAATTGAAATGTTTATTTCTGACATGTTGTCAGTTTCTTTCTCCACAAGTGTATCAGACGGTGTTCAAGGCCTTCCTTCCCTAACACAAGATCGTATGTTCGATCCCTAGGTTCTTCCGATCGAAATATGCTTGATCCTATTAGATATACATGCTAGACAAGCTCAATCGAATTGAAGCAGCTATAGATCGATTTCACAATTCAATTTTGTGTCTACCGACTATGCTTTGTGAAAGAGGTGCAATATATGATAGTGGTATACTGTAGTAACACATGCAAAATACACACCATGCATGGTGCATATTGACCCGTTAATGTTACGTTAGTACGTTACTACACATGTCAGGGCATGCATCTACTTGCACTGGGTAGTTGCTACGTACAATCGCTCATGTTATGATCTTCTACATCCTAGATCTCCATACAACCTGTTTAATTAAGTTTTTTTGGGCACAAATTAAGATTTATTTTCCACCTTTTAATGCATGCATGCTTGACAACATTTGTGTGTACTTTGTTTCAGGAGCTACTACCGGTGCACGCACCACACGTGCAACGTGAAGAAGCAGGTGCAGCGGCTGGCCAAGGACACGAGCATCGTGGTGACCACGTACGAGGGCGTGCACAACCACCCCTGCGAGAAGCTCATGGAGGCCCTCAGCCCCATCCTCAGGCAGCTCCAGTTCCTCTCACAGCTCTAATATATATGACCACTCAATTAACCGTCTGTGCAAAGAGCGTACAACGTCCTCACGTACTGATCCATATATACAGCCCAGCCTAGCTACTCAGTTCGGGGAAGAGAAGGGAAAAAACTTGTCCTACCTCCCAGTCACCATATATACAACGTACATCTGATCCACACATGTACTCGTTGATTCCATGCATGGGGCATGTGAAAATGTATGTTAAATTGCAGATACATAGTCCTTGTAATGCACACGTAGTCGTCGTGCAAATTAATTTTACATGTATCAATTGATTATATCCATTCTATCATATATACTCCATCCATCCCTTTTATAGGGCATAATTCTCTCTAACACGAGAATTAGTGCACCCATCATTCTGATTTTTTATTAGTTGGGTCGAATAAATATAGTCCGATCGTCATTGAAATGAAAAGACACGGCCCCAAAGCTAGCATACACGTAATTGTTTTTGGAGGGGGGAAATATGGATCTTTGGAGAAGCAATATGCGCATAATAATTTTACGGTTCATAGTCTTTCATGCACAACTTTGATTGTGACTTTCATTTATAATATGGACACAGTTTGCCGATAGGATATATGTCATCAAAGTATTTTGCAAGATAAATACAATCATAGTACTCTTACATACAAAATCAATATACTAATGGGTGTATAAGAGGTCAAAGTTTATGACATTGACCTACACGATCTATAATGCAACTTATAGTTTGGGAAGGAGAGTGCAACTTATAGCTATCTCTTCTCTGCATTCTTTGATAATACTAGTAACTCGTGAATTTCTAAAATAAATATATCATTTTGGACGTGTGCACAATCTCCATATGCAATTGTGGAAGTCATTTTAATGTCATCAATAAATTTATGCTCATGATATTATCAAAATTTACCGACCAAAACATTTCCAGGTAATTTTCTTTTACTAATGGTGCATACGAAATATATTCATCTTATACACTTCTATTTGTTTTTGTTGCAAATTTTAGATGCTTCTCTCTAGTCTATTTTTTAAATAATTCTATCTAATCTACTCTACCACAAAAAAATGGTTGTTCAACGAGTTAACACAAAGTTTCACTACAAACCATCTTCGAACGGACAATCTAACCCGTGCCACCAAAGAGCATGCTGCCCACTCGGCGTGTCTTGCTAGTCTTGAACATTTCGTGGCGCTGATATTGCTCGCCGCGGTGAGCAGCCGTTTTCTAGGAAGGTATTCACTCCACTAGCACCAATTAGACTTCACTCCACTACCACCAATTAGACTCTGGGCTTCTTTGATGCTTGTTCTCCTGACACGGACCTCATCATTAGGATTTTAGGCATGAGAAATCCGTAGGTGATAGTGGATTCGTTAGTATTTGTGGGATTTCTGATCAAGCTGAATTATATCGAGAGCAAATTAAGTAATTGTTATTAGTGTGATCTTATGATAGGTTTCGCAGCTCTTCATAGCTCCATGCTTGATTTTTATGATTTCGATCGTAGGTAAAAATCTCTTGCTTGATTCTTCTGACGGGTTAGGGTGTAGAACGAAGGGATCGACAAAATTTTGCAAAGAATAGGGTCGGTTCAATAAGAAATTTGGACCAGGACAAATCAAAATGAATACAATTTATACTAAACTTTTGTACTTTATATTATTACTATTATAATTTTCTGTTTGTTCGCGGAGTTATTGAAAGATGCTAAACAATATTCTATAACAAATTCAGATCTGAAACTATATTTTTTTATAATGCATAGCATATATAAGTTGTATGTATTTATGGTAGAGATCCATATGTAAAGTGTATGATCCAACAAATGTCTCAATAACAGTTTCTGGTGTATGATTAAGTAAGCATCTTTATTCTTTATAGAAACCGGTAGAGCATAAACTAAACTAATGACACTTCACGTTCAAGTTTTACCAAAGTATGGTTTTTTTATATTTAGTATTGAAATAAGATTTCTTAGAGTGATCACCAATTAAAAAAGTTTCAATGCTAGTATGTTTGGGTATGTAATTTTATTATTTGATATGCACTTGGAAGTACATCCGCGACATCTAAAATGACACCCCACACTACATCTGGAAGTACATCCGCGCTGCACCTCGAAGTACATCCGTCTTACATCTGAAAATACATCCTCGCTCTACCTAAAGTACATACGAGTTACACCTAAAAGTACATTCGTGTTGCACCTGAAAATATGTCCGCGATTCATTTGAAAGTACATGCGCATTGCACCTTCAAGCACGCCCATGCTACAACTAAAAGTAATCCACGTTACACCTTAAAGTACACCCGCGCTGCACCTAAAAGTACGCTTGCGCTGCGTCTGAAAGTAGACCCTCGATGCACCCGAAAGTACACCACGTGCATTTGAAAAGGTACATTCGCGTTGTACCTGGAAGTACGCTCGGGCTGCATATGAAAGTACATCCACGCCACACCTGAAAATACGGCCGTGCTTGAGACATTCTGGCCTAGGGTTTAAATAGAGTTGACAGAATATTAATATCAACAAGTTACAACTCCTTTTTGGAAAGCTCCTCTCCAAAGAATTCCGATGTTAAGCATGTTTGGCTTGGAGCAATTTCTGGATGGATGTCCGATAAGGAAGTCCTTCCCACGTGCGTACGGGTGAGGACAAAGTGCGTAGAAATGACTAGTAGTGGTCTATGGGGCCAGTCTAAAGATCCTAGAGAGCTGACAGGAATAACAACCATCGACCTAGGGTTAACCGAGGTGTTACAGCCTTGCATGTAAGTGCATCCGCACTGCACGGTTGGAAGTACGCCCACGAAAAAGTTAGCCTCTTAGAAGCCCAACTTTTTTCTAGTGATTTCCTACCTTTTTTTTTTGAGTTCTAATGATCTCCTACCTAATTGAGTATCTAAATCCATTGATGTGAATTCGTCCGTGGATAGATAGATGGTCGGCAGGCTGAAGTGCCAACTGCCAAGCGCCAAGTTGCAGGTTCGAGTCACACTTCTGCCTAATCACCAGCCGCGGTGGCGTCTCCCCCCGGTCTTGTTTTTTTTTTCTAAATCCATTGATATTTTTTCAGGCCTAACCTGACCAGGCAAAATCTATTGATATTTCTTCAGGCCGAGCCCAGGCCCACTAGGACAGCGACCACAACCTAGCCCTAAATCTCTCTCGTTCCGAAACACAGAGCCACCTCGTCCGTTATCGCCGCCACCGTCGCCGTTCAGCTGCCGCCGTGCCGTGCCTCCAACCCCTCCATTTCCGGCCTCTGAAGTGCGTCGCTGTTCCTGTTCTTCCTCGCCGGGACATCGCGTTCCTGCCGTCTCCGCCCCGTCCCGGCCTTTGGCCACCGGGTCTCCTTTGAGGTATGGGCTATGTTGTTTTCATCCAGCGCAGCGATTCGCGTAGTTAAATCAATCCCACTAGGCGACCTTCACAATCTCTGGGTGCACATCATCGAGATCCGGCCCTGATTTGATAAGTAGGTACCAAATTTACAAATTAAAGTGAAGCTCGAAATCTGAATACGATCTACGAATATGGTGAATTTCTGTTCAGTGAGATTTATTTTTGTTGGTTCAATGGGGGTAGGTTGTTCATTGCAGGTGTTCTTTCCTCCATGACAAACCCAGAAATTCTTCAAGAGTAAAACATAATCAAGGGATTGGGGGTTTGCAAACACTCCATTCCTCACTCCATTATTGTGATCATCATTCGCCCATCACACTTGAAATAGAACTTGACCCATGGACATTCTTTGTTATTAAGAAAAAGCGGCGAGCACCTGTGGAGAATCTGTTAATGTAACAGCTTTTGGAACATGCGAATCAGAAGATTATGCTGACATAGATTCTCTGCTGATGGCGCATTGTCTGTGATTTTTCGTGATAACACAGTATGGTGTCATAGGTTAGGTTACTAATTGGTGTCATAAGATGGGTCAGTGGGATAAACTTTGTGTTAGTGCAAGGTTGTGTATGAAACCAATGAAACCTTTCCTGTTATCAGGATATAAGTTCTACAGACAGAATAGAAGATGAAATAACTGTCACTGATTGTGTAGAAATTATTTCCTGGCATGTCTCATTTTTATGCATTACCTACCTAGGGAATAAACGTCGTGCGTGTATATGTGTGTAATCTGAACTCCCGTCTCATTACAGCAGTTCATAATTAGTCCATTTTTTCTTTGATGTTGTGAATATAGGGAGGGCATAGTGTGTGGGTCCAGAACTCAAAGATGAACAAGGGGAAGATTTTTAAGTTAGCCAAGGGATTCAGAGGAAGGGCTAAAAACTGCATAAGAATAGCCAGGGAGCGTGTGGAAAAAGCATTGCAATATTCCTACCGGGACCGGCGCAACAAGAAAAGGGACATGCGATCTCTCTGGATCGAGCGCATCAATGCTGGCACACGGCTCCATGGGGTATGTTATGTATCCGGTTATATTAGAGGTTTTACAATCAAAGGAGTTTCTTGCATTCTCATGCTAGTAGGAAAATTTCGAAATAACCATCAGCCATGTTTCCCAACATACAGGCAGAATAAGATACCATAGTAGTCATAAGTTCTTGGGTTTCTAATTTGCTACTGTAGGCACCTGTGTTTAATGTACTATCTTAACTGACCTTCCAGGTGAACTACGGCAACTTCATGCATGGATTGGTGAAGGAGAATGTCCAACTCAACAGGAAGGTACTTTCAGAGCTGTCGATGCACGAGCCATACAGCTTCAAGGCTCTCGTTGATGTATCCCGCACTGCCTTCCCTGGGAACAGGCCGCCTGTCAAGAAAGAAGGACTAGCAAGTATTCTATAAAAAATCCTTCCTCAACAAATCAACCTACTCGTTACCGTCGCAGCTGAAAGTAATTTCTGATGTTACCCTCCTGCTTGAAACCTCACAAAATCTTGCCATGAACTCATGCGTGGGGTTATTCTCAGTTATTCTGTTTGGTAGCCTGTTGAAGAGAAGTTACAACATGTACTGTACTTGTTGCGTCGCGTTTGTTCTGGACAAAGTGGTCTGTTTGCCGTCAATAAATCCATTAGAGTTGGTTATTGTGTCATGTGCATACGAAGCAAAGGTGGCATGTAAAAAAAAGATATGGTCAATGTCTTTTCATACTTGCTTTCATCCAAGTCATGGAGTCTTTGTGAAGATCCGTCGAATAGGCTGCATCATCTTCTTTTGTAGGAACAGACCATCCTTAAATATCCACTACATGCCAATCTACATCATGTGGGTGTGCAAAATTTATCATGACAGCAATATGTCTGCCCATTTGGTTGTCCACCTCTTGCAGGTAGCATTTCATGCACGGCTCCTCCCCAGTTCTGTCAATTTCCATCCTGTTACATTACCTGTCCCTGTAACCCTTGTTGCTTTTAACTCCTCCCCTCTCCTGAAGGAAGCTGCATCTCCTGGAGATTTTCTTTTTGGGAACCCTAACCTCGAAGCACAAGACATCTTTAGGCAGGTGGCACAGGGTGTCACTGTCCATCTTGGGTTAGCCGTTGCTTTCTCCTTCATCTGGGAAGGCTCCGGGGGCAGGTTCCTCTTGATTTCAGACTACTGTTAGGTACGCCGATGCCGAGGCTGAAAGCGATCTTCTTCTCGGGACATCGTTTTCGACCTCGCATGGCCTGATCCCTTGTTTGTTCGTCATCATCCGAGGTGCAGCGTGCTGGATGCGATGAGATTTAGGCGGTTGAGTGCTCAAATCGCACTCAGTTGGTGGTCAGTTCCCAGTTGGTAGGCCGGTACTGGTACAGTACCGCAGTAGAGTATAGTATATGTATCAACATAAAGCATGCGTAGACAAGGCAGCCTGACATGAACTCTCAGACGTGATTTGGAGTGCTTCTAGATTCGGTGATTTGAGATTACGTGACGTCGGATTAGCATAGTGGAGTAATTAGTATAGCGGCAACCGAAATGAACAGCATCTCATTAGGTTAATGTAAATGAAATGCTCAAGGGACAATGTGTTTATGTACAGGTCTTTGAGGATGACATATAATGAAGCATCTGAACCTACAATGATCAGTCTCTCATGAATGCTGGATTGTGCATGTTGCTAGATCATGGAGGAGTAGTGGGATCCAGAAAATTGTCGGGCAACTTCTCGTGGTGATGCCACACACGACTTTGTCCGAGGTCTCCCCCCTCACAAAGTCAGAGGTGGAACATGCTAGCAGGTCAACTCGAAACCCTACTTTATCAGCCCAACATCTATTGTTCTCCTGATCATTACATTGCCAAGAAGCAGTTTGGTAGTTTGCTCCTTCTTCTCTCTGCCCGATTTCTATATGTCGTGAGCCAGAAGAGGAAGAACCGGCTAATCAATTCTCGGAGAAAAGGCCCAGGGCCATGCTTAGCCAGTTAATTAATTAGTAGGAAACCATAAAGACACATTTCATTAAAAAATGGTCAAAAAAATATGTGCAGAGAGACGTGAACAGGCTATTGACAGACGGGCTTATGGTGTTCTCCACTCATATGCGTAGCTTAGTTATAGTTTCCTTTCATAGCTTGCTAAAGCAGAATCAGAATCAGGATTTGACATGGCAATGCATTGACCAGACTGAGCTTATCAAGCCCAAACGCCATGTTTCATTTTTCAATGATGTGAAGAAATGCTGGTGGTGTTGTACGAACACGATCTTCACCCCACGCACGTATATAAATATTGCTTTCGACCACGAGCTGGCGAATCATCTGAGGTTGGTTGGTTGAATATTTCCTCATCGAATAGGCAAATCATGAGGCAGTAACAACTCACATCATATCCGTGGGTTGGGTTCAGCACACGGATTTCATCGTTATGTTTACCTCATGGCTGCGATTCCGAACGGTCGAAAGGATCAAGAACAGGAACAAGTCTTTCGCCCTTGACTTTGCAGCTGCCATTCGCTCGCGACAAGAGCCCGGGATGAGCAATAAAATCAAGATTACTGAACAGATTGTCAGAGTTCGATTAGGTCAGAAATGAGCAGCATTGCTGTTTTGTTCATACTCACGGCATCTATAATCGGACCCCCCCCCCCTGCCCCGCCCCGCCCCACCCCCAAAGTTCAAAGTTCAGGACGGGCAACATGGACAAAAAATCACCCAATCGAACCCCCATACCGTAGCACATATGTTTGGGTTGTCCGACAGCTCTCATATCCAGGTTATATGTGGGGCAGATTTGAGGCCGCCCAGACGCGTCCGCGACATCGGACCCATGCAAAAACGAAACGGTGCCACTGCTCATTGGTCTGCATCCATGTCGCACCAGCCAGTGCTCCGCCCGAGAAGCCTTTCCCTGGCTATTAAACACGATCGGTCAAACCCTAACCTCCTAACTTCATTCCCTTCTCGTCCCCTTCCCCTTCTGCGCCACCATGCCTCGCCAAAAGGTGACCTGGTACAAGCAACTCACCCGGAGTGCGGCGTCGAGATCATAGAGGAGCAATGTTTTTCATACGTTGCGGCTGGCCTTCCACCTAACTCGGATGCAGAGGATGAAAGCCCGACCAAGGGGCAATGAGGCGTGGCGGTCCTCCCGAGCAACTTTGGCGCGTGCTGGGGCGATGGTGGAGGCACGCGATCAATTCCACCTCGCCATGGAGTCGAAGCACCACAGAGGCGGAGCACATCATGATGGAGAGACAAATCATGGACGAGGCCATGGACCGAGATGTCATTGTCAAGCTCGTCAGCAACCCCGACCTAGTCGCGAAGAACCGCGCCATCCTCGGGTGGATGACCCCTTGGATTTGTGGATCCGCGAACACAACCGGGACATCTCCTCCGGTGATAACGACCACGAGGTCGGCGGTTCAGACATAGAGATCGTTGTGATCTCCGACGAGGAGGAAACTATGGTAGTGTAGTTTTTATGAATCGTAGATTAGATTGTTTAGGTATGAACTTATCGATGTAGTTTTAATGTATGATGACGCTATCCATCTGTCTATATACACTTTACATGTTTTGAGGCACTAAAAATGGAGTGCCCGGTTGTAGTAAGGGGCATATAGTGGTTGGCCGGTTCCCGTGAGCTCAATCCGTCTCTGGCGGGCGGGTAGGCAGGCAGGCGTGGTGGTCGCCGGTTGCCGTTTTTTTTTTCCAGAGCAAGCATTATTCTCCACGAAAATAACCATTGTGGTCGGTGCGCGCGTCACCACGTACCTAGCTAGGGGGGGCAGGAATGTTTCGGGGAGGCAATGATCTCCTGCTGGAGACGACAGTCGTGGGCGCCTAGCTGCCACGCCAAAGGCGCCGCTGCTCCCCGTCCGTAGGCGCCCATGTTCGCGCTCATCATGGCCTTCTCGGCCGCGGCAGTGCATGCGCCACTGTCCTGTCCGTCCTTGCTCGCGCGCCCGGTGGTGATCTCATCTCACGCCGATCGCGTTCGGTGGGCGCCCAGTCGACGACTGGCGACGAGCTAGCCCGGCTTCTTCCAGGTTACGAAACGAGATGGAGCGTCGCACGGCACGGCTCGTCCGTCGGCGTCGTGTCGTGGGATGGCGGTCGACGAGCCGTGCCGCCGTGGTGCTTATGCTGACCGGGACTGGACGAGCGGCCGGAGCGCACGGGGACAGCGCTGGTACGCGACGCCGACGCGCCGTGCGCTACAGGGATGTTCGGCGGCGGCCAGGTCATCGCCGTTGGATTCGCGCTATCTGGCTCTCTCGGTCGCGTGGCAATTGGGCCGCGTGGGCGGCAGGCTAGGCGGTGGTTGGAGGAGGTCTCAGTTTCTGATCCCAGTTTTGATCGATGACCACACTCTAGTTAAGATGTTCACCGTCGTGCATTCCTGCTAAGCTCGTGCTTATTCTTCGGGAGTTTCACCTAGAACTAATAGCCATTTTTTTCCATCGAGTCCAGTGGAATCGTCACGTGAAATACGCCGAAAACATCAGGAGAACTAAAATAGGTGTATATGGAGCACACAGATGGCGACAAATACAGCTCCAACAAATGCCCTATCTCTGAAAAATGTACCAAATTTTTGCATCATCAAAATAGTATCACATAAAAACGGCCCGCGCGTCCGACGCATTAAGCGCGCCCCAAATATTGGTACATTGAGCTCGCCGCGTTCGACACGGCGGCGTGGCGGTTCGGCCGCCCGCACGGCGAGCTCAACTTCCGGAGGTGGAGAGCTTGCTGGTTGCCGAGTTGCTCAACCCGGTGGTTAAGATGGTGACTCGCGAGCAGGAGCGCGAGAACCGCCACGCGTACATGCAGCTGCGCATCCGCCGCCGGGACGACGTGGCGGCGATGGAGACGTTCCGTCGTGAGCACCCGGAGATCGTGTAGGCGCTGATGGAGTATGACGCTGGGAGGCACGCGAAGAAGTGAGTTTCGACATCCCGAGGGGCGAGGGGAGGCTTGCCTCTCCACCATCACCATCTCATCGTCGGATGATGAGGTGCAATGCTGCCTTCTAGGAGAGTCTTGACTAGGACTCCAATGATTAGTATTGGAGATAAGAGTAGTATCGAAGTCGAGTTTTACTGTCAAAGGTCTATGTAGTGTCCAATGTGTCGAACTATACGTCGAAGATGTTGGAAGTGTATCAAAGTTTCAAAATTTTAAAGTTTGATGTGTTGTTGGTCAATGCCCTATTTTACATCATCTGAAAATAATGAAAACCCTATTTTACATCATCTGAAATGTGTACCCTAAATTTCGTATGCTAACATCTAAAAAAACAGATGACTTAAAACTGCTTTTGTGTCCTATTTTGCATCATGGGAGATGCTCTCAACGAGTACACGCCTTGACGGTCGTGTGAGGTGAAACCTCAGCTGCGACTTACCACTAAGTACTCTACGTACGTGCTGGTTAGCACTAATATTTTTTAGTTTCTTTTTGCCCAAACACGTCTGCTACTTTTCCGAGATCGCTGCGGCTGACAGACAGACGCAGCTTTCATATCGGTCGGTAGCTAGCTAGCGTCGCCGGGAAGTCTACCTTCCACGGCGGCTTGTCCGTCCGGGACATTAGGGGTGTGTTTGATAGCCGGGTCTATCCAATATAGCTCTCTCAACTGGGCCAAGCTGAGTTTATACGGGTTGGGTGGAGATTTTGTGGTGTGTTTGGTAGGTCGTATGAGTTCAAACAGGCTGATGTGAGATATTGTTTGGTAGGCTGTGTGTGTTGAGACTAGAATTCAAAAATATAAATTACAACTGGGTCCAACATTTTACACAAAAGTCCTTGAGCAGAAATAAAAAAATATGCAATCAAGTCCTCCCACCACTCCAACTCGGCCCGTGTGGGGAATCAACTCACCGGCGGCAGCGCTGGGCGGCCGGCGGAGGCTGAGGCGGCGCAGGGCGGCGGTCGGACTCGGCATCGGCGGCTATCTCTGTGTTGCGGCGGTGCGAGGCGTCGGGCGGCGTGCAGGGCGGCGGGCACCGGTCAAACGCGGACGGCGGCGCTGGGCGGAGCCGCAGGGCGGCGGGGCGAGGGTGAGGCGGCGCACGACAGCGTGGACAGGTCGAGCGCACGTCGGCGGAGGTTGAGGAGGCGCAGGAAAGGAAGGAGAGAGAGAGTTGGGGGCAAATGAGGTGGGTTTCGAGCGGGGCTGGCGTCGCGACCGTCCGGTGGGTCCCACGTGTGGGATGTTTTCGGGATGAGTTGGGCAGGGCTGAGGAGAGAAGCTCGATTTCTGCTTCTCTCCTCGGCAGGGCTGAGAGAGACTTTCGGGGCCAACTGGCATGGCTGAGGGGTGAAAACCGGGCTACCAAACGAAAACGGGGTGGGGCAGATTTTCTGGGTTAAACCGGGCTACCAAACACACCCTAGTATACCGGTAGAGCCTTTTGTCTCGCTCGTCTTCTCCCCCGGCGTTGGACACGAGCGCGCGCCGTCCTCCACACAAACACGCACACGCATCACTAACACGGAGCAGTAACAAGCTTAAGCTAAGCTAGCACTAGCAGTGCGTACGTATTAGGTCGCCCTCCTTGGAGTGTTGCGTCAGCTATATCTCTCCCTCCCACCTCCCCCTCCCACCCCAAACCAAATCGTCAAACCAGAGTTCGGTGGGTCGCAGCTGCTGTGTCGGGCGGACGGACGGACCGCAGCGTAGCGTGTGTGTGTGCGTGTGGAAGGAATGATGGGCGGCGGCGGAGGCGGGGCCACCCCGGCCCGCCCGCGATGGGGCGGCGGCGGCAGCGGGGCCACCACGCCGCGCTCCCTCAGCACCGGCTCCTCCCCGCGCGGCTCCGACCGCAGCTCCGACGACGGCGAGGAGCTCGTCGAGGTCACGCTCGACCTGCAGGAGGACGACACCATTGTGCTCCGCAGCGTCGAGCCCGCCGCCGCCGCCGCCGCCGCCGCGGCAGCAGCGGCCGGGGCTTCCTCCTCCTCGGGGACCTCGCCGGCGGGGCCCCGGTACGCGGAGCCGGGCGCGCGGTCGCGGTCGCCGGCGATCATGCGGACCTCCTCGCACCGGCTGCTGCAGTTCTCGCAGGAGCTCAAGGCCGGGGCCATGTCCCGCGCCAAGCAGGCCAAGCAGTTCTCGCAGGAACTCACCAAGCGCTTCACGCGCACCGGCAGCCGCGCGAATCTCGTCTCCGAGCCCTCGTCCGCCGCCTCCGCCGCCGCGGGCCCGTCCTCGGGCATCGAGTCCGCCCTCGCCGCCCGCGCCGAGCGCCGCCAGCGCGCGCAGCTCGACCGCACCAAGTCCGGCGCGCAGCGCGCGATCCGGGGACTCCGCTTCATCAGCGGCAACAGCAAGGCCAGCAACAACGCCTGGATCGAGGTCCAGCGCAACTTCGACCGCCTCGCCCACGACGGCTACCTCTCCCGCACCGACTTCCCGCAATGCATAGGTGAGCTCCCTTCCCCTTGCTTAAATCGAAGCAGCAACCCCCACCCCGCTTCGCTCGTTCCTTCTGCTGAATCCCTAGCTGCGGCATTTGGTGCGCAGGGATGACGGAGTCCAAGGAGTTCGCCATGGAGCTCTTCGACACGCTCAGCCGCCGCCGGCAGATGCAGGTGGACCGCATCAACAAGGACGAGCTGCGCGAGATCTGGCAGCAGATCACCGACAACAGCTTTGACTCGCGCCTCCAGATCTTCTTCGACATGTATGCAACTCCCTACAATCCCTCTAATCAGCCTGCCAAATCGATTTGTGTGTGCTAACATAATGTGCTTCCCATTTTGGTACGATTTAATCAGGGTGGATAAGGACGCGGACGGCCATATCACCGAGGCGGAGGTGAAAGAGGTAAATACTACTATTCCTGTGCTTCATGTGTTTTTCCTTTTTGCTTGCTTGCCTGGTTGTATTTCGGTAGAATTATTTGGAGCATTTCTGATGATTGAGCTGTCCGTGTCCCCGGCTCTGTATCTATGTCCCTGTTTGCTGGTTGTCTACAAGTTTTGCGTTCCTGGATTCTTGCAAAAGAAATGTCGAAATCGGTGGCTTGGGAAATACTGCCGACTAATCGAGGTCCCAGCGAAACTGACGGTGAAAGCATCGTCTCCACACACGAAATTTTCCTAGACACTGAATAGTATCTTGTTCTAGAACATGGAAGGGATGCTGCGTGCATAGATTTACTATATGGATGGCGATGGAAGTCGATAGACCAGAACGTTGTAGTTGGTGAGGGCATTATTATTATAGTCTGTTCAGAGGGTGGCACTTGTGGTTTAGTATTATTTTCGTTCATGTCCCGTTGTGTAAAGGCATTGCCAGGTTGTTTGTTTATCTTACTTTTGCAAGCTGTGAAAAGGATAGTCTTCATAATTAAAGGTGGCAATTGCTTTTGTTCCAGATCATCATGTTAAGTGCGTCTGCTAATAAGCTGTCGAGGCTTAAGGAGCAAGCAGAAGAATACGCGGCATTGATCATGGAGGAACTTGACCCGGAAGGCCTTGGCTACATTGAGGTAAACTATGGGTTCCTTTTAATTTTTTGGCTGTCAAGACAGCAACACTACTGCTACAGAAAAGCACAGCTCCGTTTATTTTTCTTCCAGAAATGAACCAATCCTGTGAATAAAATGCTGCCACTGATCTCCCCCAGAAAATATCCTAGATACGAGTCTCATCTTTCTTCCTAATTTTGCCGTCTTCCACATATCTGTTTAGCATACTCAAGGTTATACAAATAATATTCGCAAAAAGAAAAGGTTATACCAATAAGAACCATATTAATTGATGTGTCAGTCTGGGATACAAGTACCCTTTGTGTTTATCTCGATGCTTTGCTCCCGTGTAGTTTCTGGAGCTCTGCCTCTGTTTCAAGCACTGTAAAACTGCAGTTATTTGTAATATAGAAGGAACCAGGGGCCTCATTAGTATTTAGTAACTTATATTTGAAGTCATATAGGTTGGTTCACTAAGGGGTTTCTGTTTTAAGCAACATCAACATAGTAGACATACCAAACATGTTGTGGTGATTGGGCATGTTTATACTGAAAATTAACACAACCAACCAATAGTCAGCTACTACTTTCAAAACTATGAAGAACACAAAGACAACAGATCCGAGCTACTGGAACCAAATCGTCCAGTCCCAACTCACAAAAACAGAATATTAACTAAGAGTCCTGATCAAGCTTCCCTCTGCGACCACTTATGTTCCAAGCTAGTGAGCACCTGTATAGCAGAACATCTTGTGTAGTTCAGTCAAACCTTCTCATAGTTTGCTTTCTTCAAATGAGATTTTCCGCATTGCGGATCTAACTGTATGTTGCTGAATCCTAGCAAGAAAGATATAGTTTATCTTTGCCACCCACCCTGAAATCTTACAATATTGAATTTTTTATCCAATCAAGAATAGAGGCTGTTGCAGGGGCTGTGCTCCTCATCTGCTCAATGATTTTGGTTATATTTAGATAGAGCTTTTCATAGTCAAACTATATCCACCATCCACCTGATGATGCATTTGCGAGACAGCGACAACAACATTCGGTCACATTGCCGTACAAGGCCCTGTGTCCAATATCATTTTTTATACTCCCTCTGATTCCAAAAAAGTGTCGCTAGTACAGGTATGAAGCTGTGCCTCATACGTTCGTTTCCCCTGACACTGGAGGGAGTAGGATTTTTTTTCTGGTATCATCAGGGTTACAGTTACCGTTAACCTTTCATTAGGCCTCAAGTGGTATTTGGCTTACTTTAGTAGACAAAGTAGTTGCATCCACATCAAATACCGCAGCAGCCCCACTGCTGTGCAATTCAGAAAAGGTACATTAGCTCCATTTAAATTTCTTAATTCTTATGTGTGTATGCGTCGTTGCTAGGCTACCTTTGTTTTTTACGGAGACTATCCAAGTGTACCACTTGTACAGGTGGATATTCAATCCACCCTCTTTTTTTAGGATGGAGTTATTGCATGCACGTTCCAAAAGATTTTAGCAGGTATAGACGTATAGTGCACTCATATGGGAGCCATGTGTGCCACCATATGCAATTAAAATTATGTGGGTTATGTGGGGTCCTTATGCAGTTTGGTGGCTTATCTGACTTTCAGTTCATAGACTGATGTGCACTGTTGACCTACCCTGTATTTTCTGAGAAGTACAACTAAGGATTTTACGCATGTGATTGTTAACTCCACTATAGTTAATTTCTCCCTTACTGCCAAAATGTAGTACATATTAGTTTTGGTCAAAATTAAACCTTGCAAACTTTGGCCAAGTTTATAGAAAGACAACATCACATACATATGAAAGTATATTTCATGATGATTCTAATATATTAATTTAATGTTGTAGATGTTGCTATATTTTTCTATCTACTTGGTCAAACTTTACAAAGTTTGACTTTGACTAAAACTAATATGCACTACATTTTGGTGTAGGGTACCTTGATGTTATGGTGGTTTACTTAAGAAAAGTGATTTGTTTCTGTACTTCTAAAAACATTTGAAGTGTTTGTTATTATATTTGCTTGCTTTATGAATTAGCCTAATTGATGTACTTACCGGCAAATATCGTAGGAAAATACTCCAGTGTTTCTTGAGGCCACATTCTTTTTTACTTAATGTGCTAGAATGTAACTTCGTGATACCTTAAAAAACACTACTTGTGATTGTCATTGCAGCTCTGGCAGTTGGAAACATTGCTATTGCAGAAAGATACATATGTGAACTATAGCCAGGCCTTGAGCTACACAAGCCAGGCACTGAGCCAGAACCTTGCTGGCCTACGGAAAAGGAGCCCGATCCGAAAAATGAGTAGCAAATTAAGCTACTATCTGGAGGACAATTGGAAACGCCTCTGGGTACTTGCACTGTGGATTGGAATAATGGCTGGATTGTTCATTTGGAAATTTTTCCAGTACCGTAACCGGTATGTCTTCCATGTGATGGGCTACTGTGTAACAGTTGCAAAGGGGGCTGCTGAGACCCTTAAGCTGAACATGGCACTCATTCTCCTACCTGTATGCCGCAACACCATCACTTGGCTGCGGAATACAAGAGCTGCACGGGCATTACCATTCGATGACAACATCAACTTCCATAAGGTTAGTTATTATTGTTGTCTTTATCATTGTTTGTTGACCTGCGGAATTTAGCCATGTCCTACTGTCCTATAATTTCCTGCAGAATCCTTTGTTGTGAACATGACCAGGATATCTTATGTATTTGAGTTGGAAAAGATATCTCTGCACACTTCCATTATCTCTACCTAGTTTCTGTAGAGCTGGGTACATGGGATGCAAGAAAATTGGTTAAATACATGGTCCCTCGCATGGTTGGTGGTTCCTACATGTGGGATTGACTTGTCACATATGTCCAACATTATGATGGGGACTTAGGTACATCATGATAGAGCTTAGTTAATAGATACCTCCTCCATACTTTCTGTCTGAAAGCTTTCTCAAGTGTCCCTAGTACAGAATAATTGTTTTGCTGTGTCAATGCAGTTTAGAAGATGGTTTATGAATTTGAAACAAAAAATATATTTAGATAAGTTATTTATTCAATCATGTCAAAATCATCTTTATCAATGCATGCTATCTTAGTTTTTTAAAATGAACTTATGGAATAGTCATTGTTTTCCATCAGCAGTATTTGATTTACACAAGCAACACAAACCAGCCATGCAAGCAACGTTGGTTAGATGTAGTATATAGGCTCTGCACAATTAGGAGTCACAAGAGAATCTGAAATCTTGCTGGCACCATGCAGAAGTCAGATGCCCATGATTAGGCGACAGCGATCATCTGTTAGTAATTGTTGGGCAATGTCAATGTAAAGCCAGCTCATGGGGAGTTCTTAGTTAAATATTGTAGCTTGTGAACTAACACGAGGATAATCTGTGGTCCAGCTCATTTTCATTTGAATGCAAAATGAAAATAGTTCAATAAACACGAATAATTCAGGCGTATAATCTGATCACTAGTGGTACCGAATGTTTCTGTTATCACAATTTCTCATGCTATGCTAGTATGGACACATAATGACACATTTGCATCCAACCAGACCAGGGTTATGGCTAACAATTAACATTTTCTTGTGTTGTAATGGCAGACTATTGCGGTGGCAATTGTGTTTGGTGTTATCCTTCATACAGGAAACCATCTTATATGCGATTTTCCACGGCTCATAAATTCGTCAGATGACAAGTATGCTCCCCTGAGACAGTACTTCGGGGATAATAAGCCAACATATTTGATGTTAGTCAAAGGAGTGGAGGGCGTAACTGGAGTTATTATGGTTGTCTGTATGCTCATCGCTTTTACTCTAGCAACCAGGTGGTTCCGTCGTAGCCTGGTGAAGCTTCCAAAGCCATTTGACAAGCTAACTGGCTTCAATGCCTTCTGGTACTCTCATCATCTGTTCATCATTGTATACATATCACTTGTTATTCATGGAGAGCGTCTATACCTTATCCTTGATTGGTATAAAAGAACGGTTAGTTTATATCTTTTCTTCTCCTTTACTCTCTTTACCTGAATAAGTCTGTAAACACCTATCTCTTTCGCAGACATGGATGTATCTTGCAGTTCCTGTTGGTTTGTATGTAGGGGAGAGGACTTTGAGGTTCTTCAGGTCTGGCAGTTACGCTGTCCGACTGTTGAAGGTCAGCCCACATAATATTGAAGTTTGAGTTATGTTTCCATGTTCAGTGCGTTGACAACTTGCTTTTCAGGTGGCCATATATCCTGGTAATGTTTTGACATTGCAAATGTCTAAGCCTCCAACATTCCGTTACAAGAGCGGGCAGTATATGTTTGTTCAATGTCCAGCTGTTTCACCATTTGAATGGTACACCTCTAGTAAATAAACTACACAGTTGGAAAAATCCATGTTTACACTATCTAACTGTTTAATGTACAATTTATTTGTAGAGTAGGTATCCATTATACTTTATCCAATGTTAAATACCTCTTTACCCCTTTCAGGCACCCCTTCTCGATAACTTCGGCACCTGGGGACGCTTATCTGAGTATCCATGTTCGACAACTTGGTGACTGGACACGAGAGCTTAAGCGTGTATTCTCAGCAGCTTGTGAGGTACCTATGAGTGGCAAAAGTGGCCTCCTTAGAGCAGACGAGACAACCAAAAAACCGTATGTTTATCCTTCCTATTCACCAGCAATAATATATTTGTGCACTTGGGGACTTGATAATATTAATTTCAAATTGCAGTTTACCGAAACTTTTGATTGATGGACCATACGGTTCTCCTGCGCAAGACTATAGCAAGTATGATATTTTACTACTTGTTGGATTAGGAATTGGTGCAACTCCTTTCATCAGCATATTGAAAGATCTGATCAACAACATCATCAAAATGGAGGAAGAGGATGTAAGCGAATCTTCGTATACCTTAACTACAATAAGGACTATAATTGATTCTTTTAGGCTCTCTATGCAAATATGTTTGTAAAGAAACCATGACAAACTAGACTGCAACCTTTATCGTTTTTACAATTGGCTTCTTCCTTATACCGTAACTACAGTAAGAACTATTTATTATATTTTCTTTTATGTGGGTTATTTATTCATCTATTTTGATATATTTTACTAATACCATGATAAACTAGACCAATTAATGTATTCCATCAACCTATGTTTGCAGGAAGCTTCAACCGATCTTTACCCACCAATCGGACCCAATAAGGCACACGTTGATCTTGACACCCTTATGAGGATTACGTCAAAACCAAAGAGGGTTTTTAAGACAACAAATGCTTACTTTTACTGGGTGACACGCGAACAAGGCTCTTTTGATTGGTTTAAAGGAGTCATGAATGAGATTGCTGAGCTAGATCAAAAGGTTACTATCAGCTAAACTTTATTCAAGTGGTTTGTTCACGATTTATCTCTTACGGCCGTCTTTTTTCCCTACTAGAATCTCATTGAGATGCACAACTATCTCACAAGTGTTTATGAGGAAGGGGATGCTCGGTCAGCGCTCATCACAATGCTGCAAGCTCTGAACCATGCCAAGAACGGTGTTGATATAGTCTCTGGTACTCGAGTAAGTTATGAGTTCGAACAAACCAATTAGTCTCATGACAGTCTTGATATTTGCAGTGTTGATGTCTGAATTTTGCTATATTATTAGACTGAGATTGCAATTGAATTTTTTTCTTACTTTTGTCGAGCTAATTTCATGGGATCACTATTTACTGGCATACTATTTGCAGGTCCGGACACATTTTGCAAGACCAAATTTCAAGAGGGTACTATCTAAAGTAGCCGCCAAACATCCTTATGCTAAGATAGGTATGTTACTATTCATGTTTCCAATACAATTAAAGCTTGTCTTCTCATGCTTTTAGCTGTGAAATGGTAGATGCGATAAACAAAAGGGCTTGAGAAGATTAGTGTCATTTTTGCTCTTGTGTTCTAGGGAGCCTGGCGTTTTTGTAATGATATTTGTAAGTTTCAAAAAAATCTTAATTTGTTTTTCAAGGGATACGTAAGTTATATTTTGGGCTACACAAAAATCATAAAACGTGTGGCTGTAAGAAGGCCAGAAAAAAATACTCTATTTTATTTTCCACATTTCTCTTGTTTTGTGTAGATCACTTATGAGAGGATATTTCAACGAAAATTTAGTCGAACATACTAGACATCTATATGTACTCGTATATATATTTCAGGTTTTTCTGAGATTTAAAAACGCAGTTATTGATTTTTTTTTTAATAAAACGAGCTATCTGGAGCTCAGGAGCTAAAAGCACCTTTTGTAGACAAGATGCAATACAACAAGATGATAGCACAGTTCTGGCTGGCTAAGTAACTTGGGTATAGAGGTATATAATCTGATGATTCGAAAGAAGGTAACGTCTATTCTTGCGTACAGGTGTATTCTATTGTGGAGCTCCAGTTCTGGCGCAGGAACTAAGCACACTTTGTCACGAGTACAATGGCAAAGGCACAGCAAAATTTGAATTCCACAAGGAGCATTTCTGAAGTCCGGTAGATTGGACAATAGGAAAAACAACCCAGGATTGTGTTGTATGTATGTCGTTTTTGCTTGTTGCGCACTGGATTCAGGAGAGAAGCATCCAGTGCTTTCACAGTGCACCTACTAAGAGCACCGAGAAAGATAAGTCGGAGATCAGGTGGTAGTACATACATTACAGATCAAGCATGGACTGATTCAGAAGTACATATTTCGGCGAGGGCAGCAACCCGCCTATAAGATCTCCTATATGGGGAGTCCACACGAAGATGTAGATCTCCTGATTACGGTATATGGTTTCGACTGCATGTTATGGGTGATGTAGGACACAGGGAAAGGCCACCATGGGCACAAGGCTAGGTAACTGTATATTTGGATGCAGCTGAGTTGTCAGGCCACAAGTTTGTTCTAACTTTGTAATTATACACAGGAATGGAAAAAACAGACAGGGAGTACAGTTTGGATTTTTTTTCTTCTCTTTGTTGTAATTAGTGTAGGTTATTGGTAGTGTTTGAGTCTAGACTGGGGGGAAACTGAAGCCTGTGTCGTTGTGTTTGTTGTACCACGAAAGAGAATAACAAGCATTCTTTTGTTTACGTGATGTTGTTTATTTGTTTACACATATGGATGCTGTAACCCTTATTATAGCGTGGTCCTTGCTCTTCTTAATAATTTGAACTTTTGTTTGTACATGTTGGACGTGTGGAGATCGAAATCCGATTATTTATTCTGAAAAATGAAAAAAATAGCGTGCTACAGAAATATAGCGCCGACCTAAAAATATGCTATTAGCGTGCTATATCGCGTTATAGCGTGCTATTTTCGTTATATCGTACACGATTTTTATAGCGAGACAATTCTCAAAACGCTATATCGTGCTAATAACGGTGATATAGGGCGCTATTTTTTTTTCATAGAGTGCATACAGGCCACATATCATCTCCCAACTTGCATTCCACGAAGTGCTGAGCCCCACCGGGCAACGTGACAAATGGCTCAGGCCCTACTTCCCAAAGATGCAGGCACACGTCACACAGATCATCGGATTCACCATTCACCACTGACTTTCGTGTTTGGTTCCATGCGCGCGCCCACCCCCTGCTGTTTTGTGATGTCGACATTAACGGGCAACGTGGGTCTGTGAAGTACTGCATTAGATCGCACATGCCGCCATACTGACGAGAGGGAGATGCTGGGCGTGTCGTGTGAAAATAACCCGGTGTCACTCCTTAAGCAACACATATTTTTTACCTCTAATTAGGGTGTCACACACTACAAATAAATTAAATTTATCAAATAAATCCATTTTACCCGGTGTCATGGAGTAAATTACATAAAACTACCACAATTGTCAGCTAAACCACAGGTCAGTACCTGTTTTGGTGATTTTTTCAAAATCGTACCGATCGTGCGATATCTAACAACATTTTGACAGCTGACATGGACGTGGGGAATATTTGTCTGGGCTGACCTGGCTGTACACGTGGAGGAGGAGCTGACATGGACGTGGGCCCCACCCGTCAGCCCTTAATCCTCATCTTCCTCCTCCCATCTTTCTCTGTATCTCTGACAGAGCGGTGGATGCTGCTGGAATTCGAAGCGGCCGCGGTAGAGGAGGAGGCCGGGAACGCGACAAACGTGGTGTCGTCGTGGACGCGCTCGCGGTCGTCCTGGTGGAACGGGGCCCAGAGCGTGCTCCGGCCACGCATGTTGCACGCCACCGTTGCGGCTCGTCGGCGGCTGCGAGCTTGCACGGAGGTGGGTGGGGCTCTGCCGGCGGAGCGCGCGGCATGGGAGGCCGCCCCCGGCCGCCACGCGGTGGAGGATGAGGCCGCTCTGGTGGTGCAAGGTGGAGGAGGAGGCCGCTCCCGATGGAGAGAGGTGGAGGAGGAGGCGGCTCCCGGTGGCGGGCGGTGGAGGAGGTCACCGCTCCCGGCGGCGCGCGGTAGAGGAGGAGGCCGCATCCGGAGGCACGAGGTGGAGGAGGAGGCCGCTCCCGGTTGCAGGCGGTGGAGGAGGACGTCGCTCCGGCGGCGCAAAGTGGAGGAGGAGGCCGCTCCCGATGGAGAGGTGGAGGAGGAGGTGGCTCCTCGTGGCGGGCGGTGGAGGAGGTCGCCGCTCCTGACGGCGCGCGGTGGAGGAGGTCGCCGCGTCCGGCGGCGCGAGGTGGAGGAGGAGGCCGCTCCCGGTTGCAAGCGGTGGAGGAGGATGCCGCTCCGGCGGTGCGTGGTGGAGGAGGAAGTCGTTCGATGACGGGCGGTTGATGACACGTTCTGGCTGCGCGCGGGGGAGGAGGAAGCAGCTCCGGCGGCGCGCGGTGGTAGAGGAGGCTGCTCTGGCAGTGAATGGTGGGTATGGGTCGGGGCGGGGATTTGGAACGGGGTTGGGGCGGCCGGAGGGAGAGTTGAGCTGTGCACGGCGGCGGCCGGCCAGGAGGTGGAGTTGGCATGCGGGCGGGGTGAGGCCGTGAGAGCGACGGGTCGAGGGGATGGAGGTGGAGGTGGTGTGCGGGCGGGGTGATGCCGTGAAGACTACCACGAGCTCCGGAGTTACAGAGAGAGACGGGAGGAGGACGATGAAGATTGGGGGCTGACGGGTGGGGCCCATGTCCACGTCAGCTCCTCTTCCACATGTACAGCCATGTCAGCCTTGACAAATAGGCCCCACCGGTCAGTGCTGCTGTCAAAATGTTGTTAGACATGAATCAGAGCGATTTGTTTCTCCCCGTCGCACGATCGGTACGATTTTGAAAAAATCACCAAAACAGGTACTGACCTGTGGTTTGGCTGACAATTGTGGTAGTTTTATGTAATTTACTCGGTGTCATGTGACCCTGGTCCTATGACCTTGGTACACCCCTGGGGCTTCGTGTTTTTTTTTTTACATTTCACCAAAAGGATAACTCTAGCGAGGCCTGGTCTTTTCATCGGTCGATGCACATAATTATTTTTATTGAAAATTTTAAGCCAAAGTTCAATAATATACAAAGAATGCATATAAAGCCAATTTGGGGATTTTGATGGAGATGGCATAGAGGAGCTTTTCGCTCAGCTCTGCCATATTCCTGAGTATATACCCAAAGTGATACTGCGGTCGTCGTCTCCAAAGCTAATACACAGGAGATCTAGGGTTTCCAGAAGGATAGAACCGGTGGAGAGCGACGACGCTGAAGGGTTGCGGGATTTAGGGATAGAAGACAATCTTGACCAGCAGTAGGAGGATTCCAGGCGCGAGACCATGGCTGATAGGGGGAGGGGCGGTAGAGGGAGAGGGAGGGTATCCAATCCAGGGAGGGGGGAGTGGCCGCCGCCGCCGCCGAACTTCTTTGAATTTGGCCCTATGCAGCAGCAGTATCCTTTCCCTCCTCCGTTTAGTTTCCCTTCTGGTGGCATGCCGCCGTGGGGATATCCTGGCCCCTTTCCTCCATACCCTCCGCAGTTCAACCAGCAACAGTGGGTGAATCAGGGGCAGGAGGAACAACAGCAAGTACAACAAGGGCAGTCCCAGGTGCAGCGAGAGGGGGATCAGCAAGCAAAAGCAAAGGGCCCTATGAACAAGAATAGTCAAAAGAAAAGGACTGTGCCACAGAAGGGAAGTGAGGAAGCCAATAGCATGATCAGCACGCAGATGAGTTACTCCAATACCATCTACATGGGCTGTGGTGAGCCAGGCCATTTCAAGCAGAGCTGTGACAAGAAACAGCTATGCTTCATCTGCAAAGCAGGGTCTCATGGTGTTGATGATTGTCCAGTTAAGAAGAGGCCCATGCAACTAGCTAAATTTGTAGGAAGTGCTTCCTCTGGACTGGGTTTTTACCATATAGAATGTCCTGAGGCAGTGATGAATCCAGTGGTATCAGGTAAAAACATTGGCATGGTTGTTGTGGAAGAGGGGGATCTGACAAAGGAAGATCTAGCTAAGGAATTCTCTGATATATAGAAGACCAACTGGCCATGGCAGATCAGAGATATTGGACAGTGGTGTTATCTTGTCAAATTCCCTCCCCACATCCCTGTTGAGTAGGTAATTGGATACCCCAGATTTGGTTTGGGTAAGACTGGAGTGCTAGTTAGAGTAGAAAAGTGGGGCTGTAGGGCAGTGGATCATGTGGAAATAGTTAAGGAAGCTTGGATGAAGGTGACTAGCCTAGACTCCCAGTGGTGTGAATGGAGTGTCCTGGAACAGGCAGTATCAGTTTGTGGAATTCTGATTGATGTTGACTGGATGAGTATCTTCAAAGATTGCTCTGAAACAGTTAGGGTTAAGCTGAGGGTCAGAGTGCCCAGTAAGGTTCCACAAACCAGGTTGTTCCACTTTCATGGTGGCCTTTTCCAACTACACTTCGAAAGTGAGGAGGATACCATTTTAGATGCCAAGAAAATGGATATTGTTAGCAAGACCAATAGTGAGGGGGAAGACAAAGGAAACGAGAATAATGGTGGAGTGAGTGAAAATCCAGATTCTGATAGCAGGAAAGCTGACTTTGGGAGGAGCTCCAATAATTCTCAAAATAGCAGTAAAGCAGGTAGTGGGAATTTTGGCAAGCAAGCTCTTGGAGAAGCTGTAGTGGGTGCTGAAGATGAGACTTTCTCTGGCTCTGCTGTCTTTAAACTGCTAGTTGGTAGAGGTGTGGTAGATAAGGAAGTGAGCTTTGTGTGGGACAAGGAAACAGGGCATGAGACTGGACATGGACATGAGGTGGATAACTTCTGGAGGGAGGAACAAAACAACTTCTCACACATGATGAGGGACTTTGTTAGTCAGGAGGTGATCCTACCAGAAGATATTATGTCAGGCTTTGATAAGTTAGCTGTGGAAGAGAATGGAGGAAAAACTGGAGGTGAAGATAGGGCTAGTAAGAAGCTGAAGAAATGGGGGCCAGTGGTACCACTCAGACAAAGTGCAAGGATAGACAGGTCCAAGAATGTAATGGAAAAAGCCAAGGAGAGTAAGATGAGAAGCAACCTGGAAATTCCTTCCAAGAGATTTGCAGGTATAATACATGCTAACCCTTTTAATATTCTGCAAAACAATGAACTAGAAATTATGGCTAGGAAAGTTGGTATAGACATACATGATGTTATAGAGGTAGAAAGTAACAGTGCTGATGTAGATCATGTGGCAGATTTAGCTGTGCATGTGGATGATCACAATGTTGTAGCCTTGGATCCAGATTTAGCTGGACAAGGTAGTGGACAGACGTATGAGGTAGACACACCTGTAGCCAATAGAGGTGTGGGTATGGATGATAGAGTAGATGTCCTAGAGGAATGCTGGACTGAAGTAGTGAGAAAATTACGGGGCAAGCACCCCAGGAAGTTAATCCTATGAAATGCGCTTTCTGGAACTCCAGGAGCATTTCAGCTCCTGGCAGGAAGAAATGCATAGAGGATACCATTATCCCCCTTCAGGTGGATTATATTGGCTTCCAGGAAACAAACAAAAAGAGAGTTTCTCGGCTTCTTTTCTTAAAAATGTAATAGGAAATAGAAACTTATATTGGAACTACTTGCCTGCCAATGGTTCTGCTGGTGGAATCTTAGTAGGTGTGAATGCAGATATCTTTGATATTATCTCTTGGGAGATCAAGTCTTTCTCTGTTAGTGTGATAGTTAAAATTAGGAAAAATAAGATGATACTTAGGTTTACTACAGTGTATGGTTCCCCCTATGAGGATGGTAAACAGGCTTTTATCTCTGAGTTACATGAGCTTTTTGTTAATTGGGATGGACCAGCCATAATAGGGGGTGACTTCAACTTAGTGAGGTCCCAGGCTGATAAAAGTAATGGAACAGTTGATTTTAAGTGGGTAGATAAATTCAATGCTTGGGTAGAAATCTGGGCATTGATGGAGATAAACTTAGCTGGTAGAATGTTCACCTGGTCGAATAACCAGGAGAATTCGGTTATGAGTAGGATTGATAGAATTTTTTGTACAACTAGTTTTGATAGTCTTTTTCCTATGGCCCATGCTAGAGCTCTTCCTAGACTAGGGAGTGATCACACTCCTATTCTATGGGAATCAGGCTGGGCCCAAATTCCTAAAAAAAGGGAGTTTTAAATTTGAAAAGTGGTGGAGTACAAGACCTGATTTTAGAGATATAGTCTCTAAAGCCTGGTCATGTGAGAAAAGAGCTAGGAATGCAGTAGACGTTTGGCAGAATAAATTGAGGCTATTTAGACGTTTAGCGAAGGGGTGGAGCGCTAATATTGATGCTGAAATTAGGAGGAATAAGAAAGAGTTGATGAAGGAATATGAAAGCTTGGACATTAAAGCAGAAACACAAGATTTAGATGATTTAGAGCTGAGTAGATTAGATGCCATCTATAGGGAGCTTAATAGTTATTGGCTGGTGGAAGAAATTAAAGCTAAAACTAGATCTAGAGACAGGGATATAATGGAAGGGGATAGGAATACAGCTTATTTTCATGCAGTAGCTAACCAGAGGAGGAGAAAGAAAATGATTTCTTTCTTGGAGGGCCCTACTGGTAATGTTACTGAGAATGATGAGATGCTTAAAATAGCTACTGATTTTTATAAGGATCTTTTTAAAGAGGAAGGTAGGCCTGATATTAGACTTTGTGATGATTTCTTTAAGGAGGATGAAAAAGTAAGTGTAGATGAAAATAATATCTTAGACTCTAGATTTACTTTAGAGGAAATAAAGGAGGCTGTTTTTGGTTCCTATGCTGATGGTGCACCAGGACCAGATGGCATTCCTTTTTTTCTTCTACCAGAAATATTGGGACATAGTCAAAATGGATTTGCTAAATCTTTTTTATGCTTGGTTCTTAGATAAGATGGACATATTTAGACTAAATTTTGCCATGATCACCTTGATCCCAAAAGAGGAAAATGCTAGCTCGATGAAGAAGTTTAGACCTATTAGTCTTCTTAATTGTAGCTTCAAAAATTTCACTAAAGTCTTGACGAATAGGCTGGCGAAAATGTTTAATAGATTAATTTCGAACTGCCAATCTGCCTTTATTAGAGGTAGATTTATCTTAGAAAGTGTTGTGACAGCACATGAGGTTATTCATGACGTTCACATTAGGAAAGAGAGAGGTATAGTTTTGAAAATAGATTATGAGAAGGCTTATGACAAGGTTAATTTAGAATTTCTATATGAAATCCTGAGGCTAAGAGGTTTTAGCCCTTTCTGGATTAGATTAATTAAACAGGTGACTAGTGGAGGGTCTGTAGGGGTTAAAGTAAATGATGTGGAAGGGGAATTCTTTGTCACGGGCAAAGGGTTGAGGCAAGGGGATCCTCTTTCACCCATTCTTTTTAATTTTGTAGTCGACGTCTTTGCAAAGATGTTGATTAAGGGAGTGGAGGCTAAGTTGATTAGTGGTTTGTGCCCTAGATTTACTGAGGGGGGTGTAGTCTGCCAACAATATGCAGATGATACCCTACTCTTCCTAGATGCTGATCCACAGGTAGCCCTCAATATGAGATGGATCCTTACTTGTTTTGAGCAGATTTCAGGGATGAGGATTAACTATCATAAAAGTGAATTAATCCCCATTAATATAGAGCAACAGGATTGTATTCAGTTTGTTGATATTATGCAATGTGTGTTAGGTGATTTTCCTATTAAGTATTTAGGCATCCCGCTGCATTTCAGCAAGCTTAGAAGAGAGGACCTCCAGCCATTAGTAGATAATCTTCTGAAAAGGCTTGCTGGCTGGAGGGGTAAGCTGTTGTCATCTGCAGCAAAAAGGGAGTTAGTCCAATCTTGCTTAGCAAGTATCCCTATTTACCTGTTGTCCTTTCTTAAATTCCCTAAATGGGCTCTTAGTTTGATTAATACCCAGTTAGAAAATTGTTTATGGGATGATACTGAAGGTAATCATAAGATACATCTAGCTAATTGGCCGTCTGTGTGTATGAAGAAAGAGTATGGTGGACTGGGGATCCCCAATCTGCAAGATATGAATCTTTGCATGCTAGGGTCTTGGATTAAAAGATATATACAAGGGGAAGGTGAAAGAACAAACGATGTCCCGATGTCGCCTAGAGGGGGGGGGGGGTGAATAGGCGATTAAACACTTTTTCAATTTAAGGCTTGATAATTGCGGAATAAAACTATGTATTTAAATTAGGGTTTATTACTCCTGTGCCCCCCATTCCTTAGTTGTACTCAGTTTTCCCCAGCTTTAAACATTTTGCTCACTTTTCCCCATTCCCTTAGCTGAAACTCTCACGAATGCCCAAAGCGGACGTTTCCGTCTGGTCCGTTAACTCTGACGTGTGGGGCCGCGTGGGACTCTGATGGCTGTCGCTTGTTGGTGTGGGGCTGCGTTTGTGTGGTTGGGCCGTTGTTGATAATCAATTGAGCCTGCTTCGACTGGATCAGCCTTTTATGCATGCTCAGCTTTGGCATCGACGCAGCCCGGTATGCATGCGTTGCTCGCCACGCACACATGCACTGACCTGCTCGCATGCATGCGCGCCGGCACGCACACATCAATCCATGAATGGATGCTTCCCTCTCTGCTACGCCGTCGCGGATCGATGGGACGATTCAGTCGCTCCGCCACGTACGCATCGATTCACGCATGCATTCTGCTCGCATGCATGCACGCCGGCACGCACACAAGCATCCACGAATGGCTGCTTCCCTCTCTGCTACGCCGTCGCGGATCGATGGCTCGATTCAGTCGCTCCGCCACGCATCGATTCACGCATGCACGCAGACACGCCGACTCAATTCATTTGCCACGTCGTTTCGCGTGTCGAGTCACGCACTCACGCATTGATTCACGCATTGATGCAGTGTGTAAACGGTCAAAAGCCTAGGCTAGACACGGATGGACACCACGGCTCGATCCAGTGTGAAAAACGCCGTTTCCGTGTACCTCCCCTCTTCCTCTCCCCGGCTATTTAAACCACCGCTCGTTGCCTCTTTACACATCCATCTCATCTGCGCTTTCTTCCTCCCTTCTGTTCTTCACCGAAAGCCAAAGCTCACAACAACGCCAAGATGCAGTTCAACGGGCCAACTTTTCGCGAGCCGCCCACCGTGCCGGAGATGAGGTACCCCGCCGGAGTCGTCGTCGAGAACTCGCTCCGCGTGTGGGCGATCTCACGCTGGAGGGGTGGTCGTGAGCTTGCACACTGCTTCCTCCGTGCGGGCTTTGCCCACCTCCCACAGGGCTCGCCCATCATGTTCACCCTCCAGGAGCTGCGTCCCCACTCCAACGCGCTGCCTGAGGGGCTCGTCGCCAACTTCACCAACAGGTTCGATGCCTACTATCTGCTCGGCCAGGTGTTTTGGTGTGGGTGCGAGTTCATCGCATTCACAACCTACAACATCTTCACCGACCTGGACAGCATCTTCCCCACCGCCAACCGCATGCACAGGCTCCCGTACTATCTTGGTGAGGACGGACAGGAGGAGGAGTGAAGACGGCGGTGAAGCCAAGCCACTGTTGCCCTAGCTAGTGCCGTAGTTAGGGTTTATTTATCTTTTTTCTTATGTGTCGTGTCAGTCATGAGGGTGTGTTGCCCAATCTATCTATCTATCTATCTATCTATCTATGTGGTGTTATATTTAGAACTTGTATTTCGCTTTATTTATTTAAGATGTGCGTGTTAAATTAATGGTGTGTTATATTTTACTTATTTTAGTCATGTGTATTGTTATATTTGTATTTTATTTGATCCAAGTTTTTCCCACGGCTAATTAACACGGGAGAAACTAAACAAACTAACTAGAAATGAGAATAAGGTGTCAAAACATATTTATGAACTAAAAAAAGTAATCAAACTAAAAGGGTGCCCAACTAAAAGAACATATTGTGTTGCAAGTGCACGGCTGCTAGTTTGTCAAAAAGGAAAAAGAAAGGAACGAAAAAACATTATTTTTTCATTTTTGGGAGTCCTTTGTGTTTTACTAGTTTGTCAACAAGCAAGAAAAGAGACGTCTTTTAAAAAGCACCTACGATTAAGGGAAATCAAGTAAATGAAAGCAAAAAAGAAAAATCCTCGAGGCAATAGAAGAGCTTGGGCAAAAACAGATTAATGAATGCTCTTTGAATTGTAGAAAGGGAATAAATCAAAAGCAAAAGGACGAATGAAGCCGTCGTTCAAAAAAACAAAGGAACAGAGGCATCGCTTGTTTGTGGGCCTCATTTATCCTTTGTGGGCCTCTCACAACTTGATTCTGTTTGGGGCCGAAAAGTATTTTTTTTCTACCACTAGGTGTAACTGACGAACTGAACAGAGGCATGGTTTTATCGCATTTCAGGCACACACTGAAATCCATCGCATTAAGCTTACATGACATGGATTAAGGTAAACAGAAACAACAACCACACTGAAATTCAACCACTACTAGTTCAACTAACAAATAGCAAATTATTGTTACAACACATCATAAGGCAAATGATTTTACTCATCACATATATGTTTGATCTTCTGCAACTTAGCCCTCATCAGATCCCTGTCCTTCTCTGCCTTCTGCCTCAAAAACTTGTGCATGTTGGAAGTTGATGCATCCAGTTTGTTCTTCTCCTGTAGTTCAGCTCTTGCATCAAGAAGAGATTGTTCAACTTTGGCCTTCAGGGCTAGTGTAGCCTGTTTTTCCTCAACCTCCTTCTTCAGCTCATCTTGGGCATTCTTTAAGTCACGGTGAAGCTTTGTAATCTCATCTTGGTACTTCCACTGTGATTCAACAGCGTTTAAGGCTTCACGGACTCTAGCATCTTTGGCTTCCCCATGCATTTCCCACAGCTTTATCAAGGATTTGGACAACGCAGGTGGCCACACATCATCAACCCAGTACAGAAAGTCACAAGTTTCTCCATTCTACAATGCATGTATGAGACAAGTTTATGTTACTAATTTACACAAAAAAAATGATCATGCTGAATGTCAAAGGAATTCAGAGAATTGGTAGAATGAAGTCGAGTGATTTTGCAGCGCAACAGATCGAGCTAAACTCACGGCTCGTGCTAACTTTCTAAACAGACTATGAAATTGAAAGCTAAACTGAACCTGAATACTAGATTATTTAACAAACATCTCAAGTTGAAATACTCTAAAAAAGTTAAGTTTTTTCGCGTACCGTCCCTGCGCAGGCCAAGAACCTCCTGCCGGTCCAACATCCGTCGAAAGCAACAAATTTCTGGGGTGGGGAATTGCAAAGACAACGGATAGGGATCCCATCTTCATCGGCTAATCCGCAGTAATCGGAATCGTGGATGGTATTTGGGCCCTGCCAAAAGAAATTTTGAGTGCAAGACCTCGGAATCGTGCTCAAATCAGAAATCCCCAAATCATGTGAACCCTAACCCTAAATCCCCAAATCATGTGAACCCTAACCCTAAATCCCCAAATCCAAAGTACACGAGATTGGAGCACTTACAACGCTGCCAAGCGAGCTTGGAATAGGGGAATCTTCGTCACCGTCGCTCCACGAAACCATGCCCGCGTTCGTTGGAGATCTACGACTCTGCAGCGACGGGAGTCGAGAACCAGAGCAATGTCAGGGGAGAGGAGAGGGACACGAGTGCGAGTGGACGACCGGCCCTCGAACAGCTACTTCACCTAGATTCGTGAACGGCCAATGAGGATGCAGAACCAGCGTGTCGCGGATCGCTGTTTGAAATCTGATCAGAACCGTCCATGTGATCCAACGGCGCAGAGACGGCGCGCATGCCTGCCCATGAAATTCCTTCTAGAAGGGCATATATGACGGGTGTAGTTTGGCCAAATTTGAAATGAGTCAACGGGGTTATAAGGGTTTGACCAAATTTGAAATGACCATAAGTAATTCAAAAAAAATCAAAAAAATAAAAAAACTTCGTAGTTCATCGGTTTACAAGATTTTGTAACCAAAAAAAATATAAACTTGGTATAGGGTCATTTTCATCAAAAACCATTTTCATCAAATTCAAATGCAAATGAGCATAAATAATTAAAAAAAATCAAAAAAATACAAAACCTGTGCACATTGTCGTCATATGTGACATGGTTATGATACAAAAATATAAACTTGGTGTAGGTACATTTTCATGAAAAAGCTTCACACAAAATGAGCCATCGTGTACAAAGCTGTAAAGTGTTCGAAGGAGAGTGATCCACTGAAATGAGCTAGGGTATGACATTTGACATAGCAAAAAATGTCAGAATGAGGCAATTTTTGGCACACTTGTGTATTTTGGTTGTAGAATAGTATTGACTAAGGGGTTTAGGGTTTTCGTTGAATAAAAAAACCATTTTTCATTTTTTTCGTGTCAAAACAGGCTTTTTTTGTGAAGCAGCTACCAAAATTGTTCACAGAAAGAGAAACATCCAAATAGATAGAAAATAATATACCACCTTATAAGTGAATTTAACCCTGGGTTTGGATATAAAAACATACTTAGGCATTTCAAACATTTCAGATAAGTTCCTGCCGATTTCGCTGGAAGTGGGTCTGATTTGAACTACGAGTGCCGCATAGTTTGATCATGATTTTTTGCAAAAATCACTTTTAGATCCACAATGTATACTTTCTTTAGAGATCTTTGACGGTTTTTGTTGGATCGAAGTTACGGTTAGGTTTAGGTTTGTCGTAAGGTTTACGGTCTCGGTTTCGGGCTAGGGTTAGACATAACTAATTCAAAAAAAATCAAAAAAATGGAAAACCTTCACATAGCATCCTTTTATGTGACCTACCACATGGAAAAAATTATAAACATGAGTTATGGAGGTTTTTATAAAAAAACCTTCACAGAAATGAGCTACGAGGTACAAAGATGTATGGTTTTCGACTGAAATGAGCTAGGGTATGACACTTGACATAGCAAAAAATGTCAGAATGAGGCAATTTTTGGCACACTTGTGTATTTTGGTTGTAGAATAGTATTGACTAAGGGGTTTAGGGTTTTCGTTGAATAAAAAAACCATTTTTCATTTTTCGTAAGGTTTACGGTCTCGGTTTCGGGGGCCTAGGGTTAGAGAGGGTTTAGGTTTTGATAAAATTCAAAAAAATCAAAAAAAATTCCAAAGCTTCATTTTGGAGTGAATAAGACTAATATGAAGTTACTTTTTCATTTTCATATTTCAAACATGTTTTATAATGGTTTTCAACTAAAAGCATTTTTTTTCAATTTTTTTTAATAATATGAAGATTAATTCAAAAAATAGTGAGACTTCGATTGGACACTACATAGATGTAATAGGTGTTTATAAAAAATATTTGGCTCATTTTGACAAGGTCGAAAAAAAACTTGATTACAAATGGGGTTGTTTACCCTAGTTTCGGAGCTCGTTTCAAGCACATTTCTCATTCGGTTTGATCACCTTGAAATATTGAACTTCAAATGTTGGACTACAAATTTTAAGTCTGCCTCAAATATGATACCAAAGTACAAACAACATTATTACAACTTATAGGGTACCCCAACTTATAAGTTTTCATAGTAGCTCAAATTGACAACACAAACACGTTGCTCAAATTCAGATCTTCGACTTGCTCCTTGTGTTTGCAGATGGCTTCACCGTCTTGCTCCGGGTTTCCCTAGCTGGGATACTCTTTGGATTCAAAATCATCTTGTTCCTTTTGGTCTTCACTTGGGGTTGTGGCCGTGGAGGTGCTGATGGAGTATTTCCACTCATCAATGCACCGTCATCTGTGGGTTCAATAATCTTTAAAGGAACAATTGGAACAATTACCCCCTCCTCTTCATCAAGAGCCATGGCTTCAAATTCCTCTTCCTCTCCACTCACCAGTTCACAGGTCATCTGTGGGTTCTTGGATTTCTTCCTCCCTAGGCCTTTTCTTCCCTCTGCCTTTTCTTGGTAGTGCTGCATTTGTTTGAATCTCCTCTGCATTTTCAATCTCCATAGCTGCTGCATTCTCCTCTGCAACTTCAATCTCCATAGCTGCTGCATTCTCCTCTGCAACTTCAATCTCCATTGCTGCTGCATTCTCCTCTGCATTTTCTGCTGCCCATTGTTCCTCTTCTCCAAACGATGCATCCACTGGATTGGTACATTTCCTAGCAATGTGCCCTGGTTTTCCACATTTTTTGCACTTCCGTTGTTTTTTAACTCGACCCTCTTCACCTGCTCTTATCCTGTTCTTCCTTGGTCTTCCTGGTGGTCTAGTCAGTACAGGAGAGTGGAGTTTGAACCCTGGATCTACTATGTTCCATTGGTCTTTTCCCAAGAGTGCAGGCACATTATCAGCATAAGCAGCCCTAAATTTGGCAACAGAGAAATAATCAGAGCAATACTGATCAACTTCACCATCTGCACCCCCGATAACAGTCATCAGATGTAGGGCATGTATGCATGGCCTCCCACGGATCTGCCATTGCCTACAACTGCATTCCCTAGTTTCTAGGTTCACTGGATACCTCCATACCCTATTTTTACTGTCAGTATATGTAACCTCAGCCTTGTATGTCGCTGATCGAATGCATTTCATCTTCAGTCCTCTTGCCTTGAGATGCAATGCCTTAATCAGTGATGGGAGCATAAGATGGCCAACATATTGTGTCTCTGCTATTCTTTTCCGAAGAGCCATCTTTATCATGATCATCTGCCTCATCTTGTCAAATGCTTGCCACAACAAATAACCTTTCACTGACTTGAACTTAGCATTGAAGCATTCTGCAAGGTTATTGGTCACATAGTCTACTTTGCAGATTTCGTTGAATTTGCTTCTTGACCACACCTTTCCATGATGTGCATCCATGTACTCCTTCACCGAAGGATTGTGAGCATACAACACTCTCAAATGGTGGTCATGCTTCCTTTCACTGCATGTGTATGATGCTGGCCATAAGTTCTCATCATAAATTTTACCTTTGAACTTCTTTTTAAAATTCTGCGCTAGGTGTCGCATACATTCCCTATGCTCCACTCCAGGGAATACAATTTCTACTGCACTCTCTAAACCCTTGCAAGCATCTGTATGTATAGCTAAACCTAGGGGTGTGCCTATAATGTTGCGCAACTGCTGCAAAAACCAGACCCAGCTTTCTTCAGACTCTACCTCCAACACACCAAATGCAACTGGGAATAGCCAGTTGTGTCCATCAACTGCAGAAGCAGCTACTAGCTGTCCTCTCCATCTTCCAGTCAAATGGGTAGCATCTACAGCCAAATAGGGCCTGCAGCCATCAAGAAACCCTTTCCAGCAAGCCTTGAAACAAACAAAAGCCCTCCTAAAGCACTCCTTCTGAAATGACTTCCCTTTTATTTTGTATTCAACTGTATGCTTGTCAATCTCTACAACACTCCCTGGACTAGCCCTCTCCACTTCATCTTTGAATGTGTAAAGCACCTGAAAACTCTCATTCCATTGACCATTAATCCTATCAAGAGCCATTTCCCTAGCTCTGAAAATCCTCATGTAAGGAATTTTAATCTTGAACTTCTCAAAAAGCTTCCCATGGAGTGCTGTTGGACCAAGTTCAGGATTTTCTCTCAGCCAATCCAATATTGCATCTGCCACCCACCTAGTTTTTGCAAGCTTGGCTTTGGACTTCCCCCCTCCCCCTCCAGGTGGACAAGTGTGCTTGTGTTGATTTTTCTTTATCTGAAACAAAATAAAAAAGATGATGTCAATTGTAATTAAGAAACATTACACAATGATCTGCAAACAGAATGAATCAATAAACTAAAATACACAAGAGTAATACCTGAATCAATTTGCTCTTGTGCATACGGGATGCATGCAACCTCCACCTGCACCTATCATATGGGCAATAAACAGTGAACCTAGTTGGCTCACTCCTCTCAATCTTGTAGGTATTTTCCTTCAGAATGCACCATGTACTCACTGCATTACGACAGTCCACCATCGACTGGAATATGGTGCCTTCAGTAAGCTGAGGATCTTCCCTGTTCCACTCAATTGTTGGCATGTCCTCACCATCATATTCATCTGAAATTAAGCTGTCCATGTTCTCCTCCTTCTCTTCATCGTCAGTGTCATCAAACCTAGCACGGCTGATGGGCTGCTCCGGATATTCATCCTCCATTGCTTGTTGACTAGCTCTATCTACCAGTTCTGGGTACATCAACTCGTCTTCATCATCAAGTCGAGGCACTTCCTCGTCAGGCTCTGCATCTTCTTCAATAGCGACTGCAGAAGGGACAGGAGAAGCAGCACAATCGGCAGCAGACATGTTGTGGCTTTCAGAACCACTGGCTTTACTTGGCATCGACCTACAAGGAGTGTCGGGCCGCTGACTATTAGCAGATACAGACGATGCCTGAACAATCTTCCCCTTCACCCGCGCTTTGCATGGCTGAAGCACATCGATACGAATTTTACCGAATCGGCTATCAGCATTCAACGTAAATAGCAATCTCAAATTCTCGTCGCAAGTTAGTGGGAGAAATCTTTGCTCGCTACTGTTGAAATATTGCAGTTCAACAGCATCGGCATTGCTCCAAGGATACTGAGAACAGAGAGCTTCCCGAAAAGCATTGAAACAAATGCTCGTTTCTACCACCTTTGGATAGTAAAATCCACTTAGCAGATGCGATTTTGTACCACGAAGCTCACTAGTTTCCATCCTAACAGCCAGCCGAAAAGCCAGCTCAGGATCAATCCTATCCGATTCAAATAAACGATGTAGTTAGTCCGGAAACAAATTCAGCAAAATTGGAACGATTCGAGCAAGGATTCGTCAAATACGGCCTAATTTACGAGTATGATAATCAATTCGGGGGTATACGATGCTTACCCATCTGGAATCCATGAATTATCGCCATTGGATTCGACCCAATCTTCTCCACGGTCGATGGGCCGAGTGACGTCCTCCGTCGGCATCGCTTCGTAATCCGAGATGGGGAGATGGGTTAGATGTGGAGGAGACGCGGCGTCGCCGGCAAATGGAATAGGTTTAGAGGGTGGAGGGAACGATGGCGCCGGAGGCGGCACGACGGCGGCGGCGGAGGGGGAAGGGCGGCGCCTGGTGTCTCGATTTCTTCAGGTTACAGTGAGGTTCAGGTTCAGACAAGCTGTCCGACGTGTCTCCCTTGAGGCCCCACTCGTCAGCACGCATGGTCAAAAGAGGAACCAGCCCTCCACGGCCCCACTCGTCAGCGGTTAACGGTCAATGCATTGACCCGACGGCAGACGAGGGCAAACGTCCGCTTTGGGCATTCGTGAGAGTTTCAGCTAAGGGAATGGGGAAAAGTGAGCAAAATGTTTAAAGCTGGGGAAAACTGAGCACAACTAAGGAATGGGGGGCACAGGAGTAATAAACCCTTTAAATTAACAAGCCAACAACCTAATATACTAGGTTCACCTATGTGCACCAACAACTTATGCTAAGCAAGGCAAGCAACAAGGTGATAGCAAGATATAAACTTCAAGCACGAAGGCTATCACAATATAAATTGCATAAGTAAAAGGCTCGGGTATAGAAATAACCGAGGCACGCGAAGACGAGGATGTATTCCCGAGTTCCTCCTTGTTAAGGGAGTACGTCTCGTTGGAGGGGTGTGAGCTCGCCACAAGAGGCCTACTCAAGATGCCACAAAGGCCTCACCCTATTCTCTGATGAACCGCACCCAAGGGTTTGGTTCACCTTCCACTATCGGAATCCTTCGAGGCGGAATCCGGAGCCTTTACAACGATATTGGGGCACACACCCACAACCAAATTAGGGGCTCCCAAATCTTCCCGAATTTTCACAACTCGAAGTCTTCGCGAATCCTCCAACCGTCTAGGGTACACAATGCACCCAAGAGGCACAAAGCTCTTGGGAACACAATGCACCCAAGAGTAACAAGCTTCTCAACTTCGATCCCACGAATCTTCATGGAGAGCACAACCCGATGCAACTAATGCAAAAGGCAAGAACACACCAAGTGGTCAAATCCTTCTCTCGAAAATCCAACCAAAGCAACTAATGCTATGGAGGGATTTAAGAGGAAGAACAAAGGAGAAACACCAAGAACTCCCAAATCTAGATCCAACGAGTTCCCCTCACTTAGAGGAGATTTGTTTTGGTGGAAGAGTAGATCTAGACCTTCTCCTTCAATCCTCCAAAGATTAACAAGTTTGGGTGGAGGTATTGGGAGATCTATGCGATTTGAGCTCTTGCAACAATGGAGGAGAGAGAGGGAAAAAGAGGTCAAAAGGTTATGGAACCATTGGGGAAGAAGGCCCCTTAAATAGGTCAACCAAATATCCAACCGTTATGCCCAGAAACGCGCCTAGGCGGTACTACCGGAATTTTTACCGGTACTACCGGATTTAGACAGAAGCTGGAGTCCATAAGCGGAAGTAGGGTCGGTACTTCCGCCCTGTGAAAAACTGTCGGAACACCGATACCAAAACGAGCATAACTTTTGCTTCCGGACTCCGTTTTCGATGATCTTGGGCTCGTTAGAATCGTAACAACGAGCTCTACAAGATTATGCAGAGAAACATCATAGTCCAAGAAAATATTATAAAAATAAATGGGGAAAGGTAAAAGCTCCCATTTGCAAATCGGAAATGCAATAACTTTTGCAATTGAAGTCCGAATGAAGTAAAACCAATTTTGTTGAAAAGAGGACGACAAAAGCTTACCCTATAAAATATAAAAACAAGAAAGGGATATTTTGCAAACAATTGGAAGAGTGAAACTTTCCACATGGAAGAACCGGCAAAAACTCAAACACCGAAAACGCAATAGAAGAGGCATACGAAAACCGTTTTCGGTGAACTTGGCCTTGTCATGACAAGCACGACAAGCACCAAGACCACACCATGATAAGAGCCAAATAAGAACCAATAAATATGATTGCAAGGATGCAAAGGTTTAAGCTCTCCATGAACGATACGATCAAGATACTCGGTCGAAAGCCCCTCTTGATAGTACGGTTAACTATCCTATAATCCGGTCTCTCAACTAACATCATGAGACCGGTAAAATAGAAACCCTATCAAGATCATACCTTTGCCTTGCGCATTAATCCACTTGAGGTCGATGATGACGATCTTCATCTCCTCAAGACGAACCACCTTTCTTGGTTGCGCTTCGCTCGGTGAAGATTCACATGTTGCTCCCCCATACACCAAGATGGGAGAAGCACCTCTAAGGCATATCTTCACTTGGACTTGAGTGTTGATCAACACGCACTTAGCCTTGATCAACACATAATCTTCTTCCCTTAGCCTTGACTCCAACATATGGAGATCAAGAAATGCGTATGGACACACCTATAAGTATAGCTCAACACAAACATTAGTCCATAGAGATTGTCATTCATTACCAAAACTACACATGGGGGCAACTATGCACTTTCAATCTCCCCCATTTTGGTAATTAATGACAATCCCTTTTTAAGAGGGTTTATATAAAGAATAGAGCAACCTTGCAAGACAAACAAGCAAGGATGCAAAGTGCATTAAAGGCAAATGCAACAAAAGCATAAAACCCAAATTCCCTTAAACCCTCTAAACTTCTCCCCCATTGGCATCGATTGCCGAAATGGGAACAAAAATTTAGAGAGCCAATATAATATGAGTTCCTCTATAAAGTGTGCATTTCTCAAGATATGAGTGAAATCAAATGCACTTATTTATTGATGAATAATGAGAGGAAATCAAACTATATTGAGGATCCAAAGATTGCAAAAGGATGAAGTCATTAAGAACACCTCCACAAAGGAGAAAAGCAATCGAAAAGATCCAAAGCGAGAGTTCTAAATAAAAATGGAGAAACTCCCCAATGTTCATGCACAAATGAGGAGTGCACAAATATGGAATCCTCGCTCCCCCAAAATCATCTAGAACACGCAACAAGTGCAAGAGTGCAAATGCAAAAGCAAATCATAGCACTTGCACCAAAGATATGGTTGAGCCATAAGGAGATATCAATTTTCAAAGATTCAACATAAGATAGGCCCAACCGAGATAAAAAAAGATCTTTTAAAGAAATATGTTCACAAGCTTAGGGATACCAATTGGAAACTAAAACCAATTGAAAATGCCAAAAACTAGTGAGAGCATTTAGCCAATAAAATTCAACATGCTCACCATGGTAAGCATGAGGTCAAAAGATCCTCAACAAAAACATGAGTGTGCAAAGATACCAATAAAAATAAGACAGACACTCATGAGACAAATTTGGAGCCACCAAAGATTTATAGATGAAAACAAGGTAGCTCAAAAGAATTAGGATACCAACTAAAAGGTGACCTCTCTCATATGTATAGGTTTCTAAATAGACAAACCGTTGAAGATATACATCCGCAAAGAAACATATACATACGAAATGGTTCGGGAAAAAGAGAACAAGATATCCAAAAGGAAGTCATAAATATACAAACGAGATTGTTGCTTAAAAGCATAGCACAGAGCTCAAATTTATCTCATTGTATATAAATGAACTTCAAATATATCAAATGCATCACACATATCACTAAGGGAGAAAGAGATAATGGAGATGCTTTGAGATAGGCAACAAGTATCACAAAGAAAGAATACCAATTGAAGGAGTGGTTTTTTGAAATTTCATCACAAATATCACAAAGATATACCAAGTGAAGGAAATAAGCCAAAAGCAGAACAATTGCACATAAAAGCTTTCATGCCAAGAAGCAACCTACACAAGGTTGAGACTAGAAAAGTATGCGTGGGATAGACACTTGTTACCGAGATACATTGATGATGAAGAAGATGATCCTTTGTTAGTCATCATAGCTTGACTCCTAAAATTACATGGTCAGAACACCTTCCTTATGAATGAGGCAAGCATCCAATGCTTCTCAATTGTACCTAAAACACAATTCAAGTACAAAATGGTTCCCAAACTCATTAGGTTCCATAGTAGTTAGATACACTACAATACATAGGAAACACCCCACATAAATATGTGCATATAGATATGAAATTGAATTTCATGCACATCTTAGCCGATTTAGTATTCGGTGGAGCATACCCTATATATTCGATCAAGAAAGACTAGCATGCCATAAAATATATATACTAGTAAATATGCATGCATAGACTTACAAGAACCAAACGAGATACAATTTGGACGAAAACACAAAGTAAACCAAGAAGAGAGCACACCAAAGTGTGACACAAAAAGGTTGTCCAAATTATATAAAAATCCAAATCAACACATGATCGAGGATAAATCAAATCAACATATGATTGATTCCAAAACACATCAACACATGAAGTGTGATATCAATAGGAATCGAATCAAAACAACACATGATCGATAAGACACCAATTGAAAATAAGATACCAACTAGGAGAAAAGATACCAAGAAGAGGATAAAACTTGACCGAAATCAAGTGGAGAAAAAAAGAGAAATAAGGTATCAAAACTCCCACAATAAGTATCAATTGAAACAAATATCTATGGAGGAGATATTAAATTCCAAATAATACCAATTGAAGGTACCTAGGCAAGGCCCATGAGCATATAAGATGAAAGAAAGATACATGCTCAAAGGATTTTCTCATTCAAGGAGATAAAACACAAAACGAGGAATGAGAAAGCAAACTCCCAAGAGAGAGCAAGGTTACACCAAAGAAACCAAACACCCTCTACACTTTTCATGATGGCACAAGGCATCAAACGAAAAAGATTTGTCTTCCATAAACACATAGGATAGAAGTTAAATGCCAATTGAAAGGATCAAATATTGATTGATAGGATAGGGTTCTAAATAATAAAAGAAAAGCTCCCCCAAGAATCATGCATTATCTTGATATTTGCATTTGAATACAAAATGCACACACAAGGGATCATTACTCTCCATATGTTATTTACAACACTAAACTATACCAATTGAAAAATAGGATCCATCCAAGAGGCAAGGAAGACAACGGGAGACAAAAAAAATATTTTGGCAATAAATAAGGCAATTCAACGCAAGAGCCAATATGAAGATGGTCTACAAAATCCACCACAATTACGAGTATCACTTGTCATGGACAAGGAGTATATTGAGATATTTCTCGGTGGTATATAGGAACGATGTTCAAGACCAACTTCACAACAAACAAGCATATGGCAAAAGATAAGAAATAAAACACCATATTTTGATAAACTTTGTTGGTAGTTTCAACTATTCAAACCAACCGGCAAGGCCATGGTTATAATAATATGAAACAAATGGTTTCTCACATAATATATGGACACGCATATTAGAGAAAAACCACACCAAGCAAACTCACACAAATAAGAGCCAAAGGATAACCAAAAAGGAAAAAGGAACTTGTTTGAGCCAACATGCCACATAGGAATGAGATAATTTATAATATCAAATCTAAGTGGCAAACCTCAAATGTTCACATTTTGTGAGATTGTAATATGCACATAGCTTATTACTCCCCCATAATGTGATAATTCATTTTATCTAAGCACGAGGCAAATAAAACCAACTAGAGAAATTAATGGACATTGTAGAATTTGAATTTCTCATGAATATGACATACCACATAGTAACTAGATAATATTGAAATATCAATACTAGGTGGTGTGCCTCATGTACACACATTTTTAGGTTTGTGAGGTGCACTAAGCACATCACTCCCCCAAAATGGGATAGTCCATTAATATCTCAAAGAGCCAAATGAAATCCACACAAGATCCAATAAAGCTCAACACAAAGTTACACATACATGACACACAACTAACAAACACAACCTTGAATAACAAGATAAGTAAGAAAGAAGCATATCACATACAAACACATGCTAGGAACAAAACTAACACATGCAAGGGAGCAAGCAACTTTCAATGTATATATGAATTAAATACAAGTTACCGCAAGGAGGAAGCATTGAATACGAGATAGAGTAATATATTCCAATTGACTTGGCTTGAGGAGATATAACCATGAAGATCACTTAATTCTTCAAAAGTGGCCAAGTCTCCGATGTCCTCCACCAACACCTATTGATCAAGTTGAAGCTTGTTGGTCCCCAACCAAGTTGGGTCCTAAGAGGTTAGTCACAATAGGCTTGGCAACCCAAATGGTTCTTTTCTTGACACCACTTTGAGTACCAACATATTTGGCAAACACATTGCCAACTCTATCCTTTCTAAGTGAATATACATCATCAATTAAGATGGGGTTGGATAGGTTACCGACGGTGCATGAAGAAGCAAAGTGACCCTTGCCACGGCAAAGGTAGCAACATTGACTCTTCTCTTTCTTCTTAATAGGCTCCTCAACTTGAGGAGCATTGACTTGAGTCTTCTTAGGAGGTGGCCTTTGTTCAACACGTGGTTGAGCACGAGATTGAACAAGAGGCCGCTTTCCTAGTTGCTTCTCACTAAGAGGCTTCTTCTTCATTGGGCAATCCCGAACATGGTGTCCTTCTAGCTTGCACTTGAAGCAAATGATCTTGCCTGGATTCTTGACTTGTACTTGGCCCTTTTTCTTATCAATCTTGGACTTGTTCTTGTTGTTGGAGTTGAATCCAAGTCCACTCTTGTCATTGGGGGATTGTTTCACACTCAACATGTTGTCAAGTGCACTCTTCACTTCATGACGCTTTTCCAAGCCTTTCTTCATAGAAGTGGCTTGGGCCTTGAGCTCTCCTCTTTTCTCTACATGGTTAGTGACAACACAAGTACTAGAGGAGGTAGATGCATCATTGTTAGAGCAACAAGTCAGAGCAAGTAATTCATCACAAGATGTACCAACATTTCGAGTGGATGAACTACAAGGACTGGCACATGGCAATATAGCATTTTTAGTTAAATTTGTGCTATTATCCACATGAGGCTCACAAGATGTTACCTTCGTAGTGATAGCCTCATGAGCTAACTTTATACTAGCATAGGATGCTAGAAGGTCATCATTAGAGCTAGATAGCTTTTCATGATTTTCTTCCAACTTCCCATACTTGCTAGTTAGCAACTCAAGTTGAGCCCTTAGCTCAACATTCTCCTTCAAAATAGATGCTTCACAAGAACTGGGGTTAGTAGCACAAGCATCATTAACATTAGGAATGGAAGAAGACAACTTGACAAGATCATCATTCAATTTAGCATTTTCCATTTTAAACACTTTATATTTAGCATGAGCATGGTCACGTTCTTTAATGATTTTAGCAATTATATCATTGTGAGACTCCTCAATATTTTCTAGTTTCTCCTCAAGAGAAGCCCGAGTCTCTTGCTCTTCCTCAAGAGCATCTTCTAATGATGCCTTCTCCATAGCATCATCTCTTTCAATCTTACCCTTTTCTTCAAGGCTAGCTTCCAAAGCCTCAATAGTTTCCCCGCGCTCAACAAGGGCGCTCATGATTTCATAGAGGTTATCACAAGCATTTTTATTTTTTGAAAGAGCCTTAAGAATTATTACACCTTTATCATGAAGGAGAGCATCACTATTTTCCTCATCATCTTTTTCATCATTATTATCATTCTCATTATCATTGCTAGAAGAAGATTTAGCCATAAGGCAATGAGAGGTGAATGAAGAGGAACGATTAATTTATGAACTACTCAAGTTCACATCTCGTTGCATAGCAAATTGGGTTTCCTCCACATTATTATTCATGCGACAGTTAGAGGGAACACAAGCATTTTTATCATGGCAATAAGATGAAGCAAACATATCATCAAGAGATTTATCTAAGCACTTTTTGGATGAGATGCACGGACTATCAACACTAGCATGTATCACATTTATAGTGCTATGTGTGTTTAGGTCCAAAGATGAGGCATTGCAACAAGATAGAGCTAAAAGTTCATCAAAAATGAGCTCACTATCAATATTGCACAACCTATCACTACTCACCATTACATTGGTTTGTGGCTTACCACATTTTGGTGAAGTAGACGAAGACGAGAGCTCGTCGCGGCCAGAGGTGGTGGGAGAGCAATCATCCTCAATAGTGTTGGACACTCCATATTTATCTTGAATCTTGGTCCAAAGCTCATGAGTGTCTCCGAGAGGCATGATTGACTCGAAAACTACAACACTCACAAATTTGCAAAACTTATTAGAAGCTAGAGCATCTAGATATAAGTTTTTCTCATCCTCTAAGGTTGTACTTTCGTAATCCTTCGGAGGAGAAAAACCTATATCTAAGATACGCTCAATATTGGGGTCCAAGACCCGTAAGTGACTAAGCATATGAGTTTTCCAAACATTAAAATTTGTGCCATTGAATATAAACATGTGATCGTGCACTAATACTCTAAACGACATCTTTACTCTCTAGGCGGTAAAGCCAAACAAGATAGACGAGGCTCTGATACCAATTGAAAGAACAAACGATGTCCCGATGTCGCCTAGAGGGGGGTGAATAGGCAATTAAATACTTTTTCAATTTAAGTCTTGATAATTGCGGAATAAAACTATGTGTTTAAATTAAGGACGCGACTAGAAAGAAGCGGCTTCAAATTGGCAAATCTGTAAGCATCCACGCACCCACGTTCGTGTGGATTTTTTCCAGCCTAGAAAGCAATCGGTGAGCAAATTAGCATGCATGTACTAAAAGTCAAAAAAGCTGACGTAATCCTGCATTAAATATCAAATTCGAATATTCAAAATGTTTTATAGCTCAAACCGTTTATGCGATTTATGATCCGTTTTCACCGTTGGACTAGTCGCGTCGAGATCTTCAAAACTAGATCCCATGTTAATATGTTCCGACGACAAAAAAATTGGACCCAAAAATTACCAACCATTAACACGTAAGTTACCAGGCTGTTGTATGTAAGTTACCACCCCCACACAACCATTCATTGTGGACGCAACTATACAACGGATGGTGACTCCATCGGTACAGGGAGGGTAACTTCCCGGTTTAGGGTAGGTAACTACATCACTACTGGGTGGCGACTCTATCAGTTTAGGGTGGATAACTTCATCAATTTATGGTGATTAACTCTGTCAGTTTAGGATAACTTCATCACTATTGAGTGGGTTGGTCACTCCATCACTATTGGGTGGGTAACTCTATCGCTACTGGATGGGTAACTCCATCACTACTGGGTGGGTAAGTTAATCAGTCTAGGGTGGGTAACTCCATCGGTTTAGAGAGGGTAACTCCATCGGTCTAGAGTGGGTAACTCCATCACTACTGGGTGGTAACTCTATCAGTCGATGATGGGTAACTCCATCAATTTAGGGTGAGTAACTAAATCAGTGTAGGGGTCGTAACTCCTTCAGTCCAGGGTGGTAACTTCATAAATCTAGGGTGGGTAACTACATCACTACCAGGTGGGTAACTCCATCAGTTTAGGGTGGGTAACTCCATCACTACTGGGTGGTAACTCCATCACTGTTGGGTGGGTAACTTAATCACTACTGTATGGTAACTCCATCACTACTGGGTGGCTAACTTCATCAGTTCAGCGTGGATAACTTCATCAGTTTAGGGTGGGTAACTTCATCACTACTAGGCGATAATTTCATCAGTTTACAGTTGGTAACTCCTTCAGTCTAGCGTGGGTAACTTCATCACTAATTGGTGGTAACCTTATCAGTTTAGGGTTGGTAACTTCATCACTACGGGGGCGGTAACTTCATCATCTTAGGGTTGGTAACTACATCACTTCTGGGTGGGTAACTCCATCAATTTAGGGTGGATAACTCCATCACTATTGGGTGGTAACTTTAATAGTTTAGGGCGGGTAACTCCATCACTACTATGCGGTAACTTCATCAGTTTACGGTTGGTAACTCCATCAGTACTGGGTGGTAACTCCATCACTACTGGGTGGTAACTCCATCACTACTGGGTGGTAACTTCATCAGTTTAGGATTGGTAACTTCATCACTACGGGGCGGTAACTTCATCAGCTTAGTGTTGGTAACTACATCACTTATGGGTGGGTAACTCCATCGGTTTAGGATGGATAACTACATCACTACTGGGTGGGTAACTTCATCACTACATGTCACGCTCTTCGCCGAGACCCCCGACGTGGGTCGTTGCTTAGTCATCAAAACGGCATCCATCGGAGTGGTTCCGCGGATCACGACATGATCGGACAATATATACGGCATGGATCGGACAACAAATCTCGATCAGCTTATCGGACAACGATGATAGGAGGGATGGCGACCATACTCCTTCATTAGTTATTACACTCCATACTTCCACATCGAAGTTGACATTGCAAATTTGTATCAAAGGAGAAATTTTTTTCTCCATGCCTCACGCTTTACAACAACAGGAAGATCCACACATCACAAAGCCTACAGCTAAGACTACACAGCAGGAAGGGGGAAGGCATTCCATCGAACACCTGGAGGAAACCAGAGCTTGGATTCGGTGCGGACCAAAGGCAGCGTCCTGACGCCATCTCAAGATGCTGGGAATGATTCCTAACCAGCTCTTCCCTCGGGGGCGGCTACCATAGTGCGGCAGATGAGGCACACAGGCGAGAGGAGCCACAGGTCAACGCGGGCGGCGTGTAAAAAGCATGGCTGCAGGGCGGCAGCGCGCGCCACCGCTCGCCGATGGGCGACGACGCCTCAAGGCAGTCGGCGCGGGTCCGTCGCAAGGGGAGGAGCGACAGGAAGGCCACCTGTATGAAGTGTTTTACCACCACGGAGGTTGCCGCGGGATCCTGGTCCGTTGACGCGGGTCTTCATCGTCGTTGAGCTCCCCGCGCCTCCCGCCAACACCGCCTCCTGCCCAATCCCCGTCCACCGGCTCTACTGCCAGGACGACGTGGGATGCGTCGCCGTGCGCCTGGGCTCGGCTCCGTCCGGGCGGCACGCGCCGTTGACTGCCTTGTGGGCCACGAAGGCGTCGTCGTAGGAGGCTGGGATGGGGTGCTCCACCTTGAGGGACTGGGGCTCGCCGTCGATGCCGGGGATAGGGAGCACGGGGCGGAGAAGGGGCGGCGCACGGGGTGGAGCGGGGGCTGCTCGCCGGGGAGCAGCAGGGGCGACGCACAGGTGGAGCGGGGCTTGCTCGTCGGGAGGAGCAGGGCGGCGCACGGGGCGGCTCGCCGGGGACCAACAGGGGCGGCGCATGCAAATGAGATGTGGGGACGGACGTCACGAGCAGCGGGGAGGCAGGGGAGGGGTGGTGCTCTCGTCGGCGGCGGGGAGGTAGTGGATTAGCCGGTCATCGTAGCTAGGGATTGAGGATATGTGCCTCTCTGGAGCAGAGTCGCGCGGACGCATGCTCGGAGGATAGGATCGAACGGCCCACAGGACACGAACGAAAATCAAACGGCTTGGAGTAGGTGCGTGGAGTTTTGCCAGATCTACGCTGCTTCTGAATAGATTAAGGATAAATTAACAAACCAACAACCTAATATACTAGGTTCACATATGTGCACCAACAACTTATGCTAAGCAAGGCAAGCAACAAGGTGATAGCAAGATATAAATTTCAAGCACGAAGGCTATCACAATGTAAATTGCATAAGTAAAAGGCTCGGGTATAGAAATAACCGAGGCACGCGGAGACGAGGATGTATTCCCGAGTTCCTCCTTGTTAAGGGAGTGCGTCTCGTTGGAGGGGTGTGAGCTCGCCACAAGAGGCCTACTCAAGATGCCACAAAGGCCTCACCCTATTCTCCGATGAACCGCACCCAAGGGTTTGGTTCACCTTCCACTATCGGAATCTTTCGAGGCGGAATCCGGAGCCTTTACAACGATATTGGGGCACACACCCACAACCGAATTGGGGGATCCCAAATCTTTCCGAATCTTCACAACTCGAAGTCTTCGCGAATCCTCCAACCGTCTAGGGTACACAATGCACCCAAGAGTAACAAGCTTCTCAACTTCGATCCCACGAATCTTCGTGGAGAGCACAACCCAATGCAACTAACCCCCTGTTTGGATGTAGGAAAAACTGGCTTGGAATTGAATTGGTCTGGGAATTCCAATTCCAAGATGGAAAGGAATTGGCCTCCAATTCCAATTCCGTTGTTTGGATGCTCATGGTATATGTTGTTGGAATCAGAGGATAGCACCCAATTCCAATTCCTGTTTGGATGTACAAACTATGGAATTGGATTTTTTTGTTAAGTTTAGACAATATAAACTTGTCTATATGTATGAAAAATAATATGTGTATATTTAACAGTTTATTTATTATTTTCGCACATAATAATTCATAGTATTACACATAATCTCAGAAAAACAACACAAAATATTTGTGGTACCAACAACAAAACAAGGATAATATTGGACACAGTTATGCACCAAAAACTATAATGATGGACCGCCATACAAATTGGCCGGGCATGTCACATGCTATTATTTCCAAGCGGTAGCACCTAGAGTCTCACAACATGGGAAGATATGACACATAAGATCTACTGGTAGTTGGATGTGTTAAAATCAACATCATTATGACAAGTCCACAAAACCCAACATAGAATCCACACTTCTACTCCAGTTTGATTCTTAAGTCGGTCATTAACCACCTTCAACCAACTTTTGAACATATTCGCTACACTTTTTGGCAGGGGTATATTAGAAGTCACGTGCACTTGCACTATCCGCCATAGAAACCGAGCAAGATGGCATGAGAGAAAACACGTTGAATGTTTTCCTCCTCGTCACAAAAGCAACATTTTTTATTCTAATTTTTATTATGTTTTGCTAGGTTATCCTTCATAAAAAACACCCTTCTATATAAATCCCACAGACATATTTTTATTCTCAAATGCATTTTCAGCTTCGAAATGTATTTGCCATGAAATCTTGAAGAACCGTTGGTTCAATCTGCATACCTTATTTAACTAAAAACAACCTAGAGTTTTGCAACCTCTATTTAAAGACATCATACCCATGTGATAAATGTACATCCATCAACTGCTGAACAAAATGTAATTATGATGTAAATTTGTCCCCGTTTAAGGTCTATCTGAAACTAATATTAAAGAACTTCTAGCATAACATGTGCAACTAAAACTTGTTTATGTTGTACAGAGTGGCCCTTTCTACCCATGATTCTTAAGCTCATTCCCTATGGAAAATGTCCTCTATTAAAGAAATATTCCTTTACTCCCATCAGATATTCCAGAAAGGAGAATCGAAAAGCTTAGCTATCACTTGAGACATTTATTATGTAGTATCTCTTGCCATCCACTTTTCTTATTCAAGACATTTACTAAATAGACATGTCTTCATTATATCAAGTACCTGTTGACCCACCTTGATCCTTTGGGCAACAAATAATGCTCCACTTTGTTAGTCGGTATTTTCTTTGATGTTCATCACTTTGCTAGAGAAACCTAGATTTGTAATAGCCGAATCTTTTTCACCCCTTTGGTTATTTTAATGAAACACAATATAAACATAGACAAACAAGTGAGCACAACAGTTACATGAACAAGTCTATCTCCTTACATGAACAATATATTGCCTTTTAGCTTCTCAGCACCCCCCCCCCCCCCCCCCCCCCCTCAAAGTTGCCCTCTACCCCCTTCCATTCCTTGTTTCTTGGTTTTAAGTAAGGATGGATGCCCTGCACGTAACAAAGGTAAAGACAAGCGGAGTCAGCCCATGAGGTTGATCGGTCATGAACAGGTTATTACCAGGCTCATAGTATTTCTTATTTTACATGTGAATTGGCAAACGATTATTCTTGGGCTTTTGGTCCCAAGCCAGGGCTAAAGCCCGGGTAGCCCAGGCCCTGGCTCCACACCATTGGGTAAAGACCCAGCTTCACAACCAAAATCTTCTTATACTCGTCCAAAACTAAAGATCATGCATGAAAGTTGATTGTTAAACGAAACAATTTTTAAAGGTGTCAAGAATGTGCTTCATGTTGACTACTTTCTCTTAGTATGTTCCATGAAGATAATAGTATCATCATCCACGTATTGGAGTATGGACACTCCACACTCAGCTAGGCGTGGAATGAGACAACCCACTAGTACATCCTCTCTTGCCTAGCAATATGAGAATATCAAACATATCCGCTACTATTGTAAAAAGAATTGGCGACATAAGATCACGACATAGGAGCACCCTGCCTCAAAACCTTTCATTGTTAGAAAATAATGGCCAATGGGAAGTTGATCTCAATTCCAACGCTTCTCACTACACAAATTGCGCGGCCTATTCATGCCATATTTGTGCAAATCCTTGCAAGAACGGCCATTAGTTTCACCTTATCGTACGCCTTTTCTCATAGTCAAATTTGAACATATCCCTCGAGTTTCTACTATGAAGTCCATGTATAGTCTCATGCACTACAACTACTCTTCTAGAATGTGTTGCTCGACCATAGAGGTCGTTGGAGTCGGCTTGATCGCCTTATGTAAAACTCAGGCTAAGACTTATTAGAACCCACTTTAGTGAAAACCTTAAATCTCATGTTGAGGAGACAACTACTCCCTTCATATCTTAATATAAGATGTTTTAGGAATTCCCATACAGACTAGTACATACAAGGTTGAATCTGCACACTAGATATGTCTATATACATCCATATGTTGTTTGTATTGAAATGTCTAAAATATTTAATATTATGATACAGAGGGAGTAGTTACTTATTATAACTCCATATATTTGTTCTCCTTTCTACACATAAGCTGACAGCTGACTAAGAGAAAACATAGTGTTTACTTCCTAGCTTAGCTTGTAAACGTCAAATGGCTCAAGAGATCAACTTATATTTTTTTGGGCGATTTAAATTTAGCAAAACAGAACAGAAGAAAATATGGTCTTGGTGACGCTGATGAACGGAGCCGCGACTCCATGAATAACGAGACACCAGCTACTGTGTCACACGTTGCGCAAATGTTTCCATGAAACACGATATAGAAAAAAGAAGCTATACTAGCATCGATCTGAACAAAACTCCTAAATATTCCTCAGAAACTCAGCAAAAGCGGCGTGGGACACTCCAGCTTCGCTCAGCGCCTCGCACGCCTTCTCCTTGGCCGCCGTGGCCCGCTCCCGCAGCGCCCGCCCGCCCTCGGACTCCATCACCCACCTCACCTTCGCCTCCACCTCCGCCGAGGCCACCACCTCCCCGTCGTACCCGGCCATCTCCACGCCGGCGCCCATCTCTTCCACGACGAACACCTTGTTCTGCCTCTGCTCCGCGTACAGCGGCCAGCAGACCATCGGCAGCCCGGAGACGATCGCCTCCAGCGTCGAGTTCCACCCGCAGTGCGTCACGAAGGCGCCGGTCGCGCGGTGCCGCAGCACGTCAGCCTGCGGCGCCCACGACCTGGCCACGAGCCCCCGGCCGCCGGTCCTCTCCAGGAACCCCTCCGGCAGCAGTGCGGCGAGGTCCGGCTCGGCGGGCGCGCCGGCGAGCATGTCCGGCCCGCCGAAGTCACCGCGCGGGGTCTGCACCACCCACAGGAACCTCTGCCCGGACTTCTCCAGCCCAACGGCGATCTCCTCCAGCTGCCGCTTGGGGAAGGTGCCCATGCTCCCGAAGCAGAGGAACACGACGCTCCTCTCCGGCTGCGCGTCCAGCCACGCCAGGCACTCGTGCTGCTTCTTCTCACCGCTGCCGCCGGACGATACCATCGGCCCGACGCAGTACACGGGCGGCGTGATGCCGCCGGGCACGCACTCGCCTTCCCGGAGCGCGTGCAGCGCCCTGGTCTCCAGCCAGTCGAACGTGTTGACGACGATGCCCCGGGACGACTCCGCGATCCGCTCGAACGCGTGGAGGAAACTCCGGTACACCTCGTTGTCCCGGTCGAGCGCGAGGCTGGGGAGCTCGGTGGGCTTGAAGGGGCGGTTGCCCGGGAAACAGAGCGGCGCGTCGCCGATCTCCCCGAAGCTGGTGGCACCGATCTGGGCCTGCATGTGCGGGAGGTGGAGGTTGACGGCGAGGCTGCTGGCGCTGCCGGTGTAAAAGACGTAGGCCGGCAGGCCGAGCTCGGCGGCGACGTCGACGGCGTCCACGCAGAAGCAGAACATGTCGAGGACGAGGGCGCGCACCGAGGGGAGCACCGAGCGGAGGTAGTCGCGGAACGGCGCGTTCATGCGGCGTAGGAGCACGAAAGGGTTGTTGGGCGCCTGGGCGGCGTCCGGCGCCGTGCCGTCGACGTCGACGTCCGGCGGCGTCGGGAGCACGTGGAAGTGGACGGACGGGTTGGCCGCCGCGGCGCGCGCGACGGCGGCAGATGTGTCCGTCGACTTCCCGGCCGGCGGACCGTTGACGACGACGGTGACGGCGAAGCCGCGGCGCAGGAAGAGCTTGGCCAGCTCCACCATGGGCACCAGGTGCCCCACGCCCAGCCCTGGGTTCAGAACCACGGTGTCTCCCATTGCCGGACGCTGCGTTGTATCAGCGGGAGCCATGGAACCCATCTATCGATCTCTCGTACGAAGAATATATTGGGCAGACGATACTAGTATGATACTAACAGCATTGACCTCGTTTAAATCTTGCAGATCGCGTAGTCTCGATTGATTTGAGAAGATATGGGGTTCGTTGTTTGTATTCGGTTCCTACCTAGTACCAAAACAACCTTCTGAAAAATTAGCAGATCGAGTTTAAATACAAGGGACACGAATGGCTAGGAATTTTCACCTGGGCGAGTTACAGGAATATACGATTCGATCGCTCTCCACTGTCCTGAGACAACACGCGATCTGAAACTTTGACGAGACGAGACACTCGTCCTGTTTTTTTGTCGAAGGAGGAGACATCAGGTGGTTTCAAATTTCAAAAAGACGAGACTGGATAGCTGTATTTTGCCTCAAAACTGTATGCTTAAGTTTTTTTTACCTTCTACTTGTGGAAACAACACTAAAAAAAGAAAGAGGAATTATGTTCAAAAGTATTTTTTTATGCACCCAATGATTTTCATGAAAAACACCCTATTACTCGGTTTTTTATTATTGTTCTCAATCATCTAGGATTTTCCTAGAATAAACAACAACTATGTTGTTGTCACATCTAGAAAAAAAACTATGTTGTTGTACAAAAAATGATAAAATAGGGTTTTCTCTTCACACACAACTAACATGTACGATAAAGTAGGGGTATCCCTTAGAAATGTCTGATGAATTAGTATGGTGAAAGAGTGAAGCACTTGGTTGAACATGAGCCGGAAATTTTTGCGACGAGAATATATCCTATGCTTAGTTTAGTTTTTCAGTTTGTGAAAATTGATGTTGCATGGTTGTTACTTGAAACATCACGTGTTTCATGCCTCTAGCGTGGAGCACTTTTTAACGCCAAGTAATTTAACGCCAAGTAATGTCTCTGTTGTGATGTGTCTGTACAAGATATTTTTTTATAAAGTTTAGCTGGTGGGTTGTGGCTATAAATAGGACCCGACCCTTGGTGGGCAAGGTTGGCAACTTGGGCAGCATGGCCATGGACTGTTCTTGGGCAGCATGGATTGTTCTTGAGAGCTAAGATCAATCTCTGCCATTGGTGAGCTGGCCAATTTTCACGAAACCTGTGTTGATGGAGAAGAAGGCTAGATCCTAGGACCTCGGTGCATTGGTGCATATATAACTTTCTATAAGTGAATACGTCGAGCTAAGAGCATCTCCGGTCGCACGCCAAATAGCTCGTCCGGATTGTACACATTCGGACGATATATTGGGTGTGTCGGATGAAAAAGTCTGCAATTTTACGTATTGGCGGGCACACAAAAAAGCATCTCCTAGTGGCAGGCCCAATACACATGCGGACAGGAAGGCAAGAGCGTGGAGATCGATGGCCTCTTCGCGCCCTGCCCTGCCGTCGACGAGCCCTGCAAGCACTCCTCGCGCTCTAGGCGGCGGCGAGTCACGTGGGACCTGCTCGCGGTCGTCATGCGCCACACGCTGGCCTCGCTCCTCACCGCGCTCGCCAGCCTCGCTCCCCAAGGCGTCCGGCCGCGTCTCCTCCCCATCGCGATCAGCTCCGAGTCCGGCTCTCGCGTCGGTGGAGGAGGGAGGCGAGGGTCTCGCGACGCGGCTGTTGGCTGGGCGGCGGAGGAGCGCGCCGCGGAGGCTGGGAGGCGGAGGTGGGCGGCGATGCACAGAGGAGGAGGAGAGGATAAGGGAGACGACGCACGGAGGAGGAGAGGAGGAGGGAGGCTCGACGCGGAGGCTGGGTGGCGCGGCGCGGTGCAGAGGAGGGCGGCGGCGCACGGAGGAGGAGGAGATGAGGGAGGCTCTGGGCGGTGCGGCGCGGTGTAGAGGAAGGAGGCTCGGCGCGGTGCATAGGAGGGCGGCGGCGCACGGAGGAGGAGAGGAGAAGGGAGGCGGCGCATAGAGGAGGAGGAGAGGAGGACGGAGGAAGAGAGGAGGAGGAGGCGGCGCGGTGCGGAGTGTTGGAGATATGCCCAAGAGGCAATAATAAAGATTATTGTTTATCATATTTTCCCGTTCATGATAAATGTTTATATCCATGCTAGAATTGTATTAATCGGAAACAAATACATGTGTGGAATATAAACGGTAATGTGTCCCTAGTCTTTCCTCTTGTGACTAGTTCGTTTGATCAAAGTGATGGTTAGACGTTTCCTAACCATGGATTTATGAATCACTTGATAAACGAAGTTTGTATCATGGGAGATGATATGATGGACAAGACTCAATTTAATAGATGTCAAATATAGTTTCCTTAGACCATGAGATTATGTTACTCCCGCTTATCGGAAGAGTGCTTTGTGGACATCAAACGTCACTTCGTAACTGGGTGATTATAAAGGTGGCTTTCAGGTACTCTGATGGTAGGTTGTTGGGTTGCATTTTTTCAAGACTGGGATTTGTTCGTCCAACAGTTGGATAGATATCTCTGGGCCCTCTCGGTAGCATAGCATCCAAACGCTTGCAAGCATATGACTAAGTGGCTAGTCATATCAGATCCTATCCTATGGGAACGAGTAAAAGAGAACTTGTCGGTAACGAGATTAATCAGATATGGAGATATCGGTGGATTGAATCTCGGACAAGTAATATATCGTGAAACAAAAGGAATCTTATATGGATTAATTGAATCCCGGACATTGTGGTTAGACTAGTAAAGTACTTCGTCGAATATGTAGGAATTAGTATGTGCATCCCGGTCCCGCTATTAATATGAAATATTCGCGAACCCGCAGAGTCACACACTTAATGTTCGATGTCGTTAGGGCTCGAGATAAATGATGGTGAGAAAGAATATTATTCGGAGTCTCGGATGGGAGGCTTGGGGCGCCGGCCCTAGGGAGGCTTGGGGCGCACCCCTTGGCCTCCTATATAAGGAGGACTAAGGGGCCGACCGCACCTCTCCTGCTCCTCCTCTCCTGCGCCGCCCCCCTGCCCTAGCCGCCTCCTCCTCCTCCTCTCCCTCCGACAGCCGCTTGGCGAAGCCCTGTCGGATCTCCACCATATCCACCACGCCACCGTCGTCGTGCTGCTGATCTCACAAGCCTCTCCACCAACTCTTGCGGGATCAAGATTGTGGAGTCTTCATCGAGCTGTACATGTGGATCTCTCGGAGGTGTTGCTCGTGCGACGCTTGGATAATACATCTCCTCGCGACTAGGCAAGTCTAGTTGCGGGAATCGACTAGCCAACCCCTGCCTCGACTAAATGTTTATAGTTTTCTTCGAGGGTGAGATTCGATCTCCTTCTTGTTACCAATCTCTCGTAGATCAGATCTCGTGTTGGGTTTATTCTGTCATGTTTGCGTAGGAATTTTTTTTGTTTTCTATGCTGCGACCCTTCAGTGGTATCAGAGACTAGATCTATTCGTAGATGTTGGTGTGATTAGACACAAGTGTTGTGGGCATTGATATTATATGTTGCTACCTTTTCGCGTGCACTTTGTATCTTGACGGTATTGTGAGATTGAAGCGGCACAGACCAACCTTACTCGTCCACGTACGAGAGACTGGTTCCACGACTGACATGCAACTTGGATTGCATAAGTGGCTGGCGGATGTCTGTTTCTATTGCTTTAGTGAAGATGCAATTTTCAATTGAAGGCTTTTGAAAAGGATGAGTAAATAAGCAACTATTTTATCACTGTTCTGGCTTTACGTAGATTAGAACGGTTCTATCTCATGACCCATAGAAGCCACGTAAAAATTGCTTAAACAAAGTAGAGGCGTCTAACTTGTTTTTGCAGGGTTTACGATGTGGTATGGCCTAAGATGTGATTATGTGATGTATGCAATGATCATGTTTTGTAATTTTCACGATTTGCATGTCGATGAGTACGGCAACCGACAGGAGCCTTATGGTTTTCTCATATTTATTGTATGACCTGCGTGTCACTTTAAACGTCATGCAATTGCTTTACTTTATTGCTACGAGTATCCATAGTAGTAGCTGCAATAGTTGGTGGAGGCAATCATGGTGGTGGCGCCACGAGCTGGTGATGATGGAGATCATGCCGGTGCTTTGGAGATGGAAATCAAAGGATAAGAAAAGGCTATACCATGTCACAAAATTATGAATTGCATGTGATGTTAATCCTTTTTATGCACCTTATGGTTTTTCTTAGATACGATCTCGATGGTAGCATGATAGGGTGATCTCTCCCGTTAATGTCAAGATGTGTTCTCCCCTAGTATGCACCGTTGCGAAAGTTCGTCGTTTTGAAGCACCACGTGATGATCGGGTGTGATAGACTCTACGTTCACATACAACGGGTGTAAGCCTGTTTACACATGCGAAAATACTACGGTTTCCTTGACGAGCCTAGCATGTACAAACAGGGCCTCGGAACACAAGAGCCTAAAGGCTATGCACGGGTCATATGGATGATATGATCAACATGTCGATGTTCACCTTTGAAGCTGCACCACCTCACGTGATGATCGGTCGTGGTGTAGTGGATTTGGATCGTGTGTCACTAAACAACCAGAGAGATGTTGAGTTTAGTGGGAGTTCGTTTTGTAATTAGATTATTTTTCGAACAAACTATCATGAACATAGTCTAAACACCTTGCAAATATGTTGTAGATCCATGGCCCGTCCCAACACCACCATGAATTTTAACGCGTTCCTAGAGAAAGACAAGCTGAAAGACGATGGAAAAAATTTCTCATATTGGTTTATGAATCTGAAGATTATCCTCACTGCTGCCAAGAAACTGTATGTCCTAGATGCACCGCTAGGTGAGGCTCCAGCAGAGGGAGCGGCTGAAGATGTTAGGAACGTCTGGGAAGCCCGCTCTGAGGACCACGAGATAGTTAAGTGCGGTCTGTTGTACGGCTTAGGACCAAAGCTTCAAAAGCGTTTTGAGCACCATGGCATTCATCAGATGATTGTTGATCTGAAAGCTATGTTTCAGACTCAAGCCAAGGTGGAGAGGTATGAGGCCTCCTCCAAGTTCTTTAGATGTATGATGGAGGAGAACTGTAACGGACCTGCACTTAAAAATAGGCAAGATCCCTGTGTATAGTGCAAATCCCTGGATCGAATCGTTTGCACACACAGTTTACGATGAATACCATAACATTGTATCAATTTATTACACAAATGATCCAGACTTAAAATAATCCATTACAACTTTGCATAGCTCGAAGCTAGCATAAATAAAAATAACAGCGGAAGACTAAATATTATTGCATGGAGTCCCAATCTTCATGTAGCCACAGGCGAAACATGTTGGTTGCAGACTCGAAACCCTTAACGAAACCTCACTCTTCGTCAGAACAACCTGATAAAAAGATATTCAACAAGGTGGGTCAGAACCATATAAAATGGAACTGGCAAGTGACACTTTGTGGACTCATATTGGAACAACTCTAGTATCCTATATGCATATTTGGCTTGTGGAGTTTGAAGGCTAATTTGCATAAAGCCAATTTTTCCTATCTCTTTTCAAAACACTTTTTCATCTAAACGAGACAAGTATGGTATGACAACCATTGTCTCAACTACCCTGGTTCACCCTTCAAAATTTTACTTAGAGAAATTAGAATGATGAGATCCTCCGTTGACGTCCTTGTCCAGCTTGCTCAGAATTGTCCGTAACCGGGGACACGGCTAAGTACTTAGTTTGACACTCTGCAGAGGTTGTGCACGTTCACCATAAGACCTCATCAACCCATTCTGACCTTGACCCTTCTTGAAGTGAAAAGGAAAGGAGGAGATGAAGACGAGACCTTTCCGAAGTGTTTTCCCGACCACTGCCGTCCTGACGCGCTCCACCTACAAACCTCTACCACCACCTGTCAGGCCGGGCCGGTTCCACACTACATACTTAGTCAAGCCAGAGCCCATATGACTTATGGCTGCACGGTAAGCTAACTAAACTTGGAGTAACGTCGGTCTCTTTGTCCCTGGGTGGCCATCCACAAGTGCACATACTCGAGTACAACCATAGACATGGCCCCGAGTAGCCACTCAACTCCAACCGCCGTCAACAAAGCAAATCCACCCAGGAGTTTCTTTAACTTAGTAGAATTTACTTTTATCAAAACAAAACCAAGCATAGCATTTCTATAAATCTACTAAGTGCTCATAGGTGTATCTAGACCATCTAGTAAAAGGGAGTAAACTACACTTAACAGTTTTAGCATAGCAATACTAATAACCTATCATGCAAATTTTCTAAGTAAAAGCTACAACATGCATATATCAAAATAATAGGAATTTCATGAGTGTGCCACTTGCCTTGGCAACAAGAGGAGTAGGAGCAACAGTTGGTAAAATTCCCGGGTCTCTCCGAAAGGTCTAACAAATAAAACAAGCCACATATAAACATACAAACAAAACAATAATAACAATACAATAAAAATGCAATGCATGAAATGCATTTAAAAATCACAAGAAAATTACTACACTAATTTTTCTGATTTGTGAAAATATGCATGAGGTCAAAATGCAAATAAAACAAATTTTAGTATAATAACAACATAAAACAATTCCCAAAAAGGGAATAAGCACAAATTAAAAACTACTGTTAAACAAAGTAATTGCAGAAAATATGAGGTTGGTCCTACTGGACAGAGGGCTTCAAAACTAAACTAACCCAATTGGATTTACTCAAAAAGCTATTTTTAAACTAGAGTTATGACAAATTTACTCAAATTTCACATTTGAAATTCAAATAAATTTAAACTTGTCAAAATAGAAAACTAAAGCACTAGAAAGATTCTACAGGTTCTAAGGATTTCAAATATTTTTATATATTTGAAATCCTTAGAGCCTGTAGAATCTTTCTAGTGCTTTAGTTTTCTATTTTGACAAGTTTAAATTTATTTGAATTTCAAATGTGAAATTTGAGTAAATTTGTCATAACTCTAGTTTAAAAATAGCTTTTTGAGTAAATCCAATTGGGTTAGTTTAGTTTTGAAGCCCTCTGTCCAGTAGGACCAACCTCATATTTTCTGCAATTACTTTGTTTAACAGTAGTTTTTAATTTGTGCTTATTCCCTTTTTGGGAATTGTTTTATGTTGTTATTATACTAAAATTTGTTTTATTTGCATTTTGACCTCATGCATATTTTCACAAATCAGAAAAATTAGTGTAGTAATTTTCTTGTGATTTTTAAATGCATTTCATGCATTGCATTTTTATTGTATTGTTATTATTGTTTTGTTTGTATGTTTATATGTGGCTTGTTTTATTTGTTAGACCTTTCGGAGAGACCCGGGAATTTTACCAACTGTTGCTCCTACTCCTCTTGTTGCCAAGGCAAGTGGCACACTCATGAAATTCCTATTATTTTGATATATGCATGTTGTAGCTTTTACTTAGAAAATTTGCATGATAGGTTATTAGTATTGCTATGCTAAAACTGTTAAGTGTAGTTTACTCCCTTTTACTAGATGGTCTAGATACACCTATGAGCACTTAGTAGATTTATAGAAATGCTATGCTTGGTTTTGTTTTGATAAAAGTAAATTCTACTAAGTTAAAGAAACTCCTGGGTGGATTTGCTTTGTTGACGGCGGTTGGAGTTGAGTGGCTACTCGGGGCCATGTCTATGGTTGTACTCGAGTATGTGCACTTGTGGATGGCCACCCAGGGACAAAGAGACCGACGTTACTCCAAGTTTAGTTAGCTTACCGTGCAGCCATAAGTCATATGGGCTCTGGCTTGACTAAGTATGTAGTGTGGAACCGGCCCGGCCTGACAGGTGGTGGTAGAGGTTTGTAGGTGGAGCGCGTCAGGACGGCAGTGGTCGGGAAAACACTTCGGAAAGGTCTCGTCTTCATCTCCTCCTTTCCTTTTCACTTCAAGAAGGGTCAAGGTCAGAATGGGTTGATGAGGTCTTATGGTGAACGTGCACAACCTCTGCAGAGTGTCAAACTAAGTACTTAGCCGTGTCCCCGGTTACGGACAATTCTGAGCAAGCTGGACAAGGACGTCAACGGAGGATCTCATCATTCTAATTTCTCTAAGTAAAATTTTGAAGGGTGAACCAGGGTAGTTGAGACAATGGTTGTCATACCATACTTGTCTCGTTTAGATGAAAAAGTGTTTTGAAAAGAGATAGGAAAAATTGGCTTTATGCAAATTAGCCTTCAAACTCCACAAGCCAAATATGCATATAGGATACTAGAGTTGTTCCAATATGAGTACACAAAGTGTCACTTGCCAGTTCCATTTTATATGGTTCTGACCCACCTTGTTGAATATCTTTTTATCAGGTTGTTCTGACGAAGAGTGAGGTTTCGTTAAGGGTTTCGAGTCTGCAACCAACATGTTTCGCCTGTGGCTACATGAAGATTGGGACTCCATGCAATAATATTTAGTCTTCCGCTGTTATTTTTATTTATGCTAGCTTCGAGCTATGCAAAGTTGTAATGGATTATTTTAAGTCTGGATCATTTGTGTAATAAATTGATACAATGTTATGGTATTCATCGTAAACTGTGTGTGCAAACGATTCGATCCAGGGATTTGCACTATACACAGGGATCTTGCCTATTTTTAAGTGCAGGTCCGTTACAAGAACAGCTCCATCAGTGAACACGTGCTCAAGATGTCTGGGTACGGTGATTGTCTAGCGCAGTTGGGTGTCGTGATCCCCAATGAGTTGGGGATCGACCGTGTTCTCCAGTCACTTCCACCTAGCTACAAAGGCTTCGTGATGAACTATAATATGCAAGGGATGGAGAAAACTCTTCCTGAGCTCTTCGCGATGTTGAAAACCGCGGAAGTGGAAATCAAGAAGGAGCATCAAGTGTTGATGGTCAATAAGACCACCAGTTTCAAGAAAAAGGGCAAGAGAGACAACTTCAAGAAGGGCGGCAAGCAAGCTGCCGCGCCTGCGAGGAAGTCAAGGAAGGGCCCTAAGTCTGATACTGAGTGCTTCTACTGCAAGGGAACTGGACACTGGAAGCGGAACTGCCCCAAGTATCTGGCAGACAAGAAGGCTGGCACCGTCAAACAAGGTATATGTGATATACATGTTATTGATGTGTATTTGACAAGTGCTCATAGTAGCACCTGGGTATTTGATACTGGTTCGGTTGCTAATATATGTAACTCGAAACAGGAGCTGCAGAATAGACGACGCTTGGCGAGGGATGAGGTGACGATGCGCGTTGGAAATGGATCAAAAGTTGAAGTCATTGCTGTCGGCACACTCCCTCTACGTCTACCTTCGGGATTAGTTTTAAACCTTAATAATTGTTATTTGGTGCATGCGTTAAGCATGAACATTGTATCTGGATCTTGTTTATTGTGAGATAGTTATTCATTTAAATCTGAAAACTTTGGTGTTTCGATTTATATGGATAATATCTTTTATGGTCATGCACCTGAAAGGAATGGTTTATTTCTATTGAATCTCGATAGTAGTGATACACATGTTCATAACATTGATGCCAAAAGATGCAAACTGAATGATGATAATACCACATATTTGTGGCACTGCCGTTTGGGTCACATTGGTGTAAAGCGCATGAAGAAACTCCATTCTAATTGACTTTTGGATTCACTTGATTTTGAATCATTTGAAACTTGCAAACCATGCCTCATGGGCAAGATGACTCGAACACCCTTCTCCGGCACGATGGAGAGAGCAACGGACTTGTTGGAAATCATACATATGGATGTGTGTGGACCAATGAGTGTTGCAGAACACGGTGGATATCGTTACTTCTTGACCTTCAGTGATGATTTAAGTAGATATGGGTATATTTATTAAATGAAGCACAAGTCTGAAACGTTCGAAAAGTTTAAAGAATTTCAGAGTGAAGTTGAGAATCATCATAACAAGAAATAAAGTTTCTTCGATCTGATCGTGGAGGCGAATATTTGAGTTATGAGTTTGGCATGCATTTAAAGACGTGTGTAATTGTTCTACAACTCACACCACCTGGAACACCACAGTGTAATGGTGTGTCTGAACATCGTAATCGAACTCTATTGGATATGGTGCGATCTACTCTTACCGATCTGCCACTATCATTTTGGAGCTATGCATTAGAGACAGCCGCATTCACTTTAAATAGGGCACGATCAAAATCCGTTGAGACGACCCCATATGAGTTATGGTTTGGCAAGAAGCCGAAGTTATCGTTTCTTAAAGTTTGGGGTTGCGATGCTTATGTGAAAAGACTTCAACCTGATAAGCTCGAACCCAAGTCGGAAAAATGCGTCTTCATAGGATACCCTAAGGAAACTATTGGGTATACCTTCTACCACAGAACCGAGGGCAAGATCTTTGTTGCCAAGAATGGTTCCTTTCTAGAGAAGGAGTTTCTCTTGAAAGAAGTGAGTGGGAGGAAAGTAGAGCTTGACGAGGTTATCGAACCTGTTCTTGAGGTGCCGAGTAGCGCAGAACTGGAAGATGTTCCAGAGCAGCCATCGCCACCTGAAGAAGAAGCAAATGATGGTGATCATGGTGCTTCGGTCATAGCTGCTACTGGACCTCGCAGGTCAACGAGGGAACGTACCGCCCCTGATCGGTATGACCCCGTCATGAGTGTCATGTTGTTAGACAATGATGAACCTGCGAGTTATGAGGAAGCGATGATGAGCCCAGACTCCGATAAATGGCTAGGAGCCATGAAATCCGAAATGGAATCCATGTATGAAAACCAAGTATGGACTTTGGTGGACTTACCGAATGACCGAAAGACCGTTGAGAACAAATGGATATTCAAAAGAAAGACAGACGCTGACGGAAACGTCACCGTGTATAAAGCACGACTTGTCGCAAAGGGTTTCCGACAAATTCAAGGAGTTGACTACGATGAGACATTCTCACCTGTAGCAATGCTGAAATTTGTTTGGATTATGTTAGCAATTGCCGCATTTTATGATTATGAAATTTGGCAAATGGATGTGAAGACCGCGTTCCTTAATGGTCATATTAAGGAAGAGTTGTACATGGTGCAGCCCAAAGGTTTTGTTGATCCAAAGGATGCTAACAAGGTATGCAAACTTCAGAGATCCATTTATGGACTGAAGCAAGCATCGCGGAGTTGGAATCTCCGGTTTGATGAAGTGATCAAAGGGTTTGGATTTGTCCAAACTTATGGAGAGGCCTGTATTTACAAGAAAGTGAGTGGGAGTTCAGTTGTATTTTTAATACTATATGTGGATGACATATTATTGATTGGAAATGATGTTGCACTACTAGAAAGTGTAAAGGCTTACTTGAATAAAAGTTTTTCAATGAAAGACCTTGGCGAAGCAGCGTACATTTTAGGCATAAAGATCTATAGAGATAGGTCAAGGCGCCTAATAGGGCTTTCACAGAGTACATACCTTGACAAGGTTCTGAAGAAGTTCAGAATGGAAAATTCGAAGAAGGGGTTCTTACCAATGTTGCAAGGAAAGGTTTTGAGTAAGACTCAGAGTCCTGTCACGGCAGAAGATAGAGAGACAATGAACAAGGTTCCCTATGCCTCAGCCATAGGCTCTATCATGTATGCTATGCTATGTACTAGACCAGATGTGTGCCATGCTGTAAGTTTGACTAGCAGGTACCAAAGTGATCCAGGAGTGGAACACTGGACAGCTGTCAAGAATATCCTTAAGTATCTGAATAGAACTAAGGAAATGTTTCTCGTATATGGAAGTGACCAAGAGCTTGTCGTAAGGGGTTACGTCGATGCTAGTTGGGATACAGATCCGGATGATTCGAAGTCTCAGTCCGGATACGTGTTTATTCTAAATGGTGGCGCTGTGAGTTGGAGGAGTTCCAAACAGAGCGTGGTGGCGAAATCTTCAACAGAAGCGGAATATGTGGCAGCCTCGTCGGCAGCAAGTGAAGCAGTCTGGATGAAGGAGTTCCTCTCCGAGCTGGGTGTGGTTCAAAGTGCGTCAAGACCACTAGCCCTGTACTGTGATAATACAGGTGCGATTGCTCTTGCCAAGGAGCCAACTTCACACAAGAACACAAAGCATATTAAGCGCCGCTTTCACAATTTGCGTGAGAATGTCCGAGATGGAGACATTGAGATTTGCAAGGTGCACACGGATCTGAATGTGGCAGACCCGTTGACTAAACCTCTTCCACGAGCAAAACATGATCAGCACCGGGAGGCCATGGGTGTTAGATTGCTACAGATGTAAACTAGATTATTGACTCTAGTGCAAGTGGGAAACTGTTGGAGATATGCCCAAGTAATAAATATTATTGTTTATCATATTTTCCCGTTCATGATAAATGTTTATTATCCATGCTAGAATTGTATTAATCGGAAACAAATACATGTGTGGAATATAAACGGTAATGTGTCCCTAGTCTTTCCTCTTGTGACTAGTTCGTTTGATCAAAGTGATGGTTAGACGTTTCCTAACCATGGATTTATGAATCACTTGATAAACGAAGTTTGTATCATGGGAGATGATATGATGGACAAGACTCAATTTAATAGATGTCAAATATAGTTTCCTTAGACCATGAGATTATGTTACTCCCGCTTATCGGAGGAGTGCTTTGTGGACATCAAACGTCACTTCGTAACTGGGTGATTATAAAGGTGGCTTTCAGGTACTCTGATGGTAGGTTGTTGGGTTGCATGTTTTCAAGACTGGGATTTGTTCGTCCAACAGTTGGATAGATATCTCTGGGCCCTCTCGGTAGCATAGCATCCAAACGCTTGCAAGCATATGACTAAGTGGCTAGTCATATCGGATCCTATCCAATGGGAACGAGTAAAAGAGAACTTGTCGGTAACGAGATTAATCAGATATGGAGATATCGGTGGATTGAATCTTGGAAAAGTAATATATCGTGAAACAAAAGGAATCGTATATGGATTAATGGAATCCCGGACATTGTGGTTCGACTAGTAAAGTACTTTGTCGAATATGTAGGAATTAATATGGGCATCCCGGTCCCGCTATTAATATGACAAATTCGCGAACCCGCAGAGTCACACACTTAATGTTCGATGTCGTTAGGGCTCGAGATAAATGATGGTGAGAAAGAATATTTATTCGGAGTCTCAGATGGGATCCCAGACGTCATGAGGAGTTCCGGAAGAGTCCGGAGAATAAGATACATATATGGAAAGTGGTTTCCGGAGGCATCGGAGAAATCCGGGATTTTTCCGGTAAGGTACCGGAAGGTTCTGGAACATTCTAGAAGAGTCTAGAAGTGGGGCCCACTGTGATTGGGGACCAAATGGAATAAAAGGTTGGTGGACTGGCCACATGGGCCAGCCGCACCACCTAGCCATCAAGGCCCATGCGGGCTAGGGCACAAAGGGGGGGGGGGGGGCGGCCGAAACCCTAGGGTCTGGCTTGGGGGCCAAGGCACCCCAGCCGCCGGCCCTAGGGGGACCAAGGGGCCGGCCGCACCTCTCCTGCTCCTCCTCTCCTGCGTCGCCCCCTGCCCTAGCTGCCGCCTCCTCCTCCTCTCCCTCCGACAGCCGCTTGGCGAAGCCCTGTCGGATCTCCACCATATCCACCACGCCACCGTCGTGCTGCTGATCTCACAAGCCTCTCCACCAACTCTTGCGGGATCAAGATCGTGGAGTCTTCATCGAGCTGTACGTGTGGATCTCTCGGAGGTGTTGCTCGTGCGACGCTTGGATAATACATCTCCTCGTGACTAGACGAGTCTAGTTGCGGGGATCGACTAGCCAACCCCTGCCTCGACAAAACGTCCACGGTTTTCTTCGAGGGTGAGATTCGATCTCCTTCTTGCTACCAACCTCTCGTAGATTAGATCTCGTGTTGGGTTTATTCCGTCATGTTTGCGTAGGAAATTTTTTTGTTTTCTATGCTGCGACCCTTTGAAAGGATCGACGAGGTTAACTAGAGGGGGGTGAATAGGTTAACTACAAATTTACTTCTTTTTCGTTTTAAATTGGTTTTGCTCAAATATAAGTTCTCTAGATTATGCAACTAGATGAACAACCCTATATGTTGAGCAAATGACTACTAGCAAAAGATGAAGCTAGTAGCAACAAGTAAAGGAAAGTTGAGGAATAACCAACAAGTTGACGCGAAGATTTATCCCGAAGTTCACTTCCCAATGGAAGCTAATCTCCGTTGGAGCGGCGCGGTGTTCACCAAAGTGAAACACCGAGTAGCCTTGATATGGCACACCGTATCTCCGTTGTGTCTTACCACCGATGTGGCGAGACACTTGTCACTATGTTGCCGTTGAGGTTGACAACTAGAACCTTTACAAGGATGAAGCTCACTCCACAAGTTGGAGGGTCTTCACCAAATGCACCGAGCCGCCAAGACTAGATGCTCAAGGCCGAGGCACACACCACAACTTAATTGGTGGCTCCCGGCAAAGTCTTCGTAGCTCCCAAAGCTCCGAAGGACCACAACCTCTTAGGGTTCCAATGAACACCAAGAGTAGCAAGCCCCCTCTCACAAATCAAGGGGGAAATCAAATTGGTTTGGTTGAAGTGTAGATCTAGGTCTCCTCTCTCAAATCCCCAAAGGGCTAAGTGATTGAGTGACTAGAGAAGGAGATCTATTGATTTGAAGCTTTCAAACAATGGAGGTGTTCTTCTTTTGGTCGTGGTAGTTGTCTCGAGGTAGATGGAGGGGTATAAGTACCCCTCCCCGAAATCAAGCCGTTGGGTGCAGGGGATGTCCGATCTGGAGGTCGGCCCAGGCCGGCCAACGATCATCATGCAGAAACAAACTGGGCCGCCGGCCTGGAGCCCGGCCTGGGCCGGCCTGGGGGCCGGCCACCCACCAGATGCGCCCGGCCTGGAGCCCGGCCAGGGCCGGCCTGGGGGCCGGCCACCCACCAGACGCGCCCGGCCTGGAGCCCGGCCAGGGCCGGCCTGGGGGCCGGCCACCCACCAGACGCGCCCGGCCTGGAGCCCGGCCAGGGCCGGCCTGGGGGCCGGTCACCCACCAGACGCGCCCGGCCAGGAGCCCGGCCTAGGCCGGTCTGGGGGCCGGTCACCCACCAGACCCACCCGGTCTGGGGGCCGGCCAGCCTGCAGAGCAACTTGTCCTTCCTGTCCCATTTCCGACAATACAACATTTCTTCCTTTTTGCATCTATAGACATACACTAGTATCCTTTTGATGTAGACAGTCATATTTCCTGTTGATACTAGAGAGTATGTTAAATACTTCCAAGTGTTGTGATCAAACATCAAACAAGATTAACGGACAATGTCCTTTCAATCTCCCCCTTTTTTATGTTTGATGACAACACAAAGATTTGCAAAATAAGTCTCATTTAAGCATGTTTAAATTTTTTGAGTGAAGCTCCCCCTAGAGCTTACAAGCCAACAAGGTATACAACTAAAAATTGCTCAAGTGATAACAAGTGATAGATAGACATATATATACTATGTGAGCAAAGGACATACGATAGTTCTCACCATAGTCCTCATATGAAAAGAGCACTTTTCTCACCTTGGACTTCATATAGAAATAATCTTGGCATAATATCACCTTGCAATGGACTCCAAATAATACATAGTAAACGGAGGAAGCAATAACATAACGGAGGTCCAAGATTATCCTTACAATAATTATCGAAGGTCCAAGATTATCCTTACAATAAGTTCCGGGAGACATAACAAATAGAGTTCACTTAAGAAACATGCAAATAAGAAGGGAAACATGCAAACGATGAAAACGCAATGTAATGCAAATCCCCGGATAATAATCTCTCCCCCTTTGGCATCAAGACACCAAAAAGGGAGAAATAGCAGTGAGAACCATGATCACTCTTCATCATCATCCTCCTCTTCATCCTCAACATCATACTCATCATCATGTGCAGCTGGACCGGAGCTAGACTGACCAGGGTCGCCTTGCCAATATGGAGCAAGAGAGGAGGCGTCATCGCCAAACCAGAAAGTGTACTCGCTCTGGGCCATATAGGTGTTCTCAGACACTTCAGCTGAGCTTTCAGGACCAACAGGAAGCTTAAGCTGAGTCATAATAGCACGTTGATTGCAATTGTAGCTCTTCTGCTTGGCATAGGCCTTGTAGTCAGATTTCCTTTTCTGAGCAAAGAAGAAGTTCATCTTCTTGAGTGCTTTGATTATAACATTTTGCTTCATAGGAGTCTCACCATCCGCATCTTCATCATTCTGACCACGATATGGAGGAACATAGACAGGTGCATCTGGAGGAGGAGCAGGTACAGCAACAAGAGGAGGCACATACATCTCATATGACTCGATCACATCAGAGCTTAACTTGGTGTTGAAAAGAGTCTGCAGATAAGGACCATAAATGGGAACCTTGTTCCTAAGAACCACCAGGCGCATCTCTTGCCATATGTAGTCAAGGATATCAATTTGCTTCTTTCTCATATAGAGAGGAACAATCTGGTTTAGACAGTTGATCATCCGCCGGCGAACTTCACCCTTTTCTCCATATTTGCAATTGAGATTGTTTCTCAGGATGCCATGAACAACTCTCCAGTAATCATCCAAGAAATCTTGGGGATTTTTCCACGGAGCCCTATCCCTGGTGGATAGCAATGACGAAGCCCTATCTCAGCCTGCATAACTTTTGAGCAATGAAGACGAGCATAGCATGGTGCAAAGGGAAGTTACTCAAGCTGAAATAAAGCCCCAAATTCTGCCAGAGTAGCTGTGCATACAGTAGTGTGACACATCCAAGTCATAGTCCTCTTGGGTACGGTGGAGAAATGAACAGTGGCATAGAATTGTTAGAGTAACTCAGGAGAATACGGAGTGCTAACAGTCATGAGCTTAGAGATTTGATGATAATCCATAAGTTCCATCACATCTGGCCATACCTCCCTAGTATGCTCAAGATTGAAATAAGAGGTGGGCACATGCTTGTTCTTTTTCTTATTAATACATTGATGATATACTTGCTGATGCACCTTGCAATAGAACCTAGGATCATCCGGACAGGTGCTATGGCCAAATGCATAGGGGTTGAAAACCAAACGGTCTTGCTCAAACTCAAGAGTAGGCACTTTGACCCAAATAGCACGTACCGGTTCATCTGGATTCACAAGTGGCGGAGGCGGAGGGTTTCCCGTTGGCTTGGGAGCTTGCTTGGACTTAGCTCTTCTGACCGCGGCCTTCTTGAGTTTCTTGGTCTTGGGCATGGAGGATTGAGCATCATAATCATCAACAATGTCATCTAGCCCATCGAACGTCTTGCTTGCCTTGCCTCCGGCCTTGCTTGACTGTGGAACCTCCTCCCAATCATCACCCCAGTTGTCCATCTCAAATCTTGAGAGGGGAACCTCAAGAACACACCAACAAAGGAGAAGATCCACCCAAAATCGGCACAAACCGGGAAAAGTATGTGGATAGGATGAGAGATCGGATGATTCTCTCTCAGATCTATGGAGGGGAATAAGTGGGTAGGGTTCAAACGGAGGGGAAGGTGGAGGAGCTTGAGTGTGGGTAGAGGGCAGCCATGGAGGGGAGAGGCATGGGGAAGAAGATGAGAAACTGCCTTGGGTTGAAATCTCGTGTGTAGTTAAGTTCCCAGGCGCGCCGGCCTGGAAACTGGCCAGGGCCGGGCGGGAGGCCGGGCTGGCACCCGAGCCAACCGGCCTGGGAGCCGGCCAGGGCCGGGCGGGAGGCCGGGCGTGACCCCGAGCCAGTCGGCCTGGCAGCCGGCCAGGGCAGGGCGGTAGGCCGGGCGCGCCCCCGAGCCAGCCGGCCTGGCAGCCGGCCTGGGCCGGGCGGTAGGTCGGACTCTTCCCCGAGCCAGCCGGCCTGGGCCGGGTCGGAGGCCGGGCCAAGCCCAGGAAGGCGATGACTTCTTCGACTTCATCCATCTTTGCTTGTTTGACTCTCTTGAACTCCGAGCACTTTGCATCATTCGAAATACCACTGAGCAATCGTTGAGTGATCCGGGGGAGATGCAAAACATGACGAAAACTCCACACAAAATAAACCTCAAATAGGTAGTGCATGTGATGCAAGGAAAATGGCAAATGAGAAATATGCATGTATTTGAGAAAAGGTCGGTGGCCTAGGCCACCATATATGAGTGTATGGCATGCCACCGCGAAGATATATCTTGGGTGCATAACCAAAAACTCATCATTTAAGCTCATATATGAAAATTCATGAGACATCAATGAAAGTATTTCTATTGGCATTTTGGGGGGAGGGAGAGTCCAATAGATTAGGACAACACTCCCCCTAAATCCATGCCTATACCTAGAAATCAAATAACACTTCTAGGAGAGATGTGTATGCAAGATTTGCAATCAAACAAAGTTGCTTCCACATACGACATTGATTTGTCCCCTCAATTCCTTGAATCTCTTCTCGTCAAGTGGTTTTGTGAATATATCGGCGAGTTGATCTTTGGTGTTGATATATGAAAGTGAGATATCTCCATTTGCTACATGATCACGGATAAAATGATACCGTATTTCAATATGCTTCGTCTTGCCATGGAGCACGGGATTGTGAGCAATTCTTATAGCACTTTCATTATCACATAAAAGAGGCAATGTATTTTTCTTAATTCCGAAATCCTCAAGACATTGTCTCATCCATAGTAATTGTGAACAACAACTTGCGGCGGCAATATACTCGGCTTCCGTGGAGGAGGTGGATATGCAGTTTTGTTTCTTCGAAGACCAACACACAAGTGACCTACCAAGAAATTGGCAAGCACCCGAGGTTGATTTCCTAGTCACTTTGTCACCGGCCCAATCCGCATCCGAATATCCCACAAGATCAAAACTTGTATTTGAAGGATACCAAAGACCATGATTGGGGTATCAACCAAGTACCTAAGAATTCTTTTGACAGCTGTCATATGGCTTTCCTTAGGGTTAGATTGAAATCTTGCACACAAACCCACACTAAACATGATATTCGGTCTAGATGCACAAAGATAAAGCAAAGAACCAATCATAGAACGATAAAGCTTTTGGTCAACCGGGATACCTTCATGATCTAGCGTTAGATTCACGTTTGTTGCCATTGGAAATCTCACGGGGCTTGCATTTGACATATCAAACTTCTTGAGCATGTCTTCAGTATATTTAGCTTGGCAAATAAAGGTTCCTTCGTCATATTGCTCTCAAAACCAAGGAAGAACTTTAATTCACCCATCATAGACATCTCAAATTCACTTGTCATTAGCTTAGCAAATTGTTCTACAAAAGAGACATTAGTAGAACCAAATATAATATCATCAACATATACTTGGCATACAAAGAATTCTCCATTTACACTCTTGGTGAAGAGTGTGGGATCGATTACCCCAAGTGCAAAACCACGGTCTACTAGGAACTCCTTTAAGTGATCGTACCAAGCACGTGGGGCTTGTTTGAGGCCATACAAAGCCTTGTGGAGTAAGTAGACATGGTTAGGACACTTGGGATCTTCGAACCCCGGAGATTGTTTAACATATACCATTTCATTAAGTGGACCATTTAGAAATGCACTTTTAACATCCATTTGATATAAAGTGAATTTATAACTAGAAGCAAATACAAGCAATATACGAATGGATTCAAGTCTAGCTACGGGAGCGAAAGTTTCACCGTAGTCAAGTCCTTCGACTTGAGAGTAGCCTTGAGCAACCAAACGAGCTTTGTTGCGAATCACTTGTCCATGATTATCTTGCTTGTTCTTGAACACCCATTTGGTTCCAATCACATTATGGTTCTTGGGTCTTTCCACTAGGGACCATACTTTGTTTCTCTCAAAGTTATGGAGCTCTTCGTGCATAGCATGAACCCAATCTTCATCTTCAAGAGCTTCATACACCTTGGTAGGTTCAAAATGTGATATATGAGCATGAACGCCACAAAAGAGTAATAGTTGCCTCCGAGTGGACACACTCCTTCCAAGACCACCAATGATGTTCTTTTGATAGAGAGATTTTTGATGTAATGCCACGGCCTTGCTAGCCACTCGACGAGCAAGACCATCTGAGGGTCTCTCATTAGGAGGTGCATCTTCATCATCTCCTTCATCTTGATTTTGATTAATCCGAGAGTGGGTTGGAGTTCTTGGTGAGAGATCACCAAAATCTTGACCACCATTATCATTGGGTGGATCTTGATCATTATCATGATGGTTGGTGTCATCTTGTAGATCTGAGCTTGTTCTTGGTTTGCCGCTTGATCGATGGTTGATGTAGAGGGCTCCACTTGCGTCGAGCTTGAGTCCAACTCCGTTGCCACAACGGGTTCCTCAATGGGTATAAGAGGACCTATACCCATTCTTCCTATGGCGATGGAGGAGGGCTCATCACCTATATCATCAAGATCAACTTGCCCCACTTGGGAGCCATTATCCTCATGGAACACCACATCCATAGATTCTTCAACACACCCGGTGGATATGTTGTAGACTCTATAAGTGTGCGAATCCTTGGCGTAACCAACAAATATGCCTTCGAAAGTTCTAGGCTCAAATTTAGGCAATTTAGAACCTTTAATGTAACTTGACATTTGCAACCAAAAACTTTAATATAAGAGAGGTTGAGCTTTTTACCACCAAGAAGTTCATAAGGAGTCTTTTTAGTGAATGGACGGAGATAGAGTCGGTTGGATAGATGACAAGCAGTGTTGATGGCTTCGGCCCAAAAATTATATGGAGACTTGAATTCGGCCAGCATAGTTATCAATAAGTGTACGGTTCTTTCTTTCCGCAACACCATTTTGTTGAGGGGTATACGCAGCGGAATATTGGTGTTTAATACCCTCATCACTCAAGAATTCATCCATGGTGTAATTCTTGAATTCGGTTCCATTGTCACTTCTTATGGCCAAGATGGTTGTATCATATTGGTGTTGTACTTGAGTAGCCCAATCAATGAATTCCTTTTGAGTTTAACTCTTTTTCTTGATATAGAAGGTCCAAGTGTATCTTGTATAATCATCAACAATCACCAAGCAATATTTCTTGCCACCAAGGATTTCATAAGTAGGAGGTCCAAACAAATCCATATGAATGAGTTGGAAGGGCCTCGTTGTATTGATTGTTGTCACTTTGGGATGGTTCTTCTCATGCATCTTTCCGGCAACACAAGAGCTACAAGGACGATCTTTGGAGAAATTCACTTTTGTTAGTCCTTCCACATGCTCACCCTTCACAAGTGTTTGCAAGTTTCTCATACCGACGTGGCCCAACCGGCGATGCCAAAGCCAACCCACGTCGGATTTAGCCATTAGACTTGTGGCAATATGTGTAGTTTCTTTCGAGAAATCCACTACATACATACGGTTTTCCACAAATCCAACAAAGGCTACTTTAAGAGAAATTGTGTGAAGGATGAGCACATGATACCGTCCAAAGACAACAGTAAAGTTGCACTCGCAAAGTTGCAAAACGGAAAGTAAAAAGGAGGACTTTCTCAATGGATGTATCCGGAGAAATGACCACCTTGCCATGTCCCAATACCTTGAGTTCGGAACCATCACCAATCATGACATGAGATACCTTGAGAAGTTGATACATTAAGTCACTTAACACTTCTTTGCTTCCGGTCATATGTGCGGAGCAACCGCTATCAATAAGCCATGATGATCCTCCGGAAGCACATACCTACAAAGAATTAAGTCCTTGATTTAGGTACCCATGTTTTGATGGGTCCTTTCTTGTTAGTCACAAGGGTCTTGGGAACCCAAATAGAAACATGATAATCACTACCATATGAAGTTCCAACATATTTTGCATAAACATGTCCATCATTAGATTTCAAAAGCACATATGATGGGTTATATTTTCCTGCAAAATTGTTGTGAGAAGATGTTTCTTAGGAGCAATGCTTTTAGCAAGGATATCAAATTCATCTTCATCGTTAGACAACTCCCCCTCCTTCACAAAAACAATAGCATTAGTGGAGGGAGTTTATTTCTTCTTCTCATTGGTCTTCTTGGATGAGACTCCAAATCCAAGTCCTTCCTTACCCACAACTCTCCTGTAATGTACCTGCACTTAGAAATATGGCAAGTACCTGTGTATAGTGCAAATCCCTGGATCGTTTCATTTGCACACACAGTTTACGATGAATATCACAACATTGTATCAATTATTACACGAATGATCCAGACTTGGAAAAATAAATGGTTCGATACATCTTTGCATAGCATAAAGCTAGCTTATTCAATAAAGCAGCGGAAATAAATCTTCAAAGAGCCTCCATCTTCATGATGCGCCACAGGCGAAAACATGTTGGTGCAGACTCGAAACCCAAACGTAAACCTTACTCATCGTCAGAAAAATCTGCATCAATTAATAATTTGCAACAGAGTGGGTCAGATACCATTAAAAATGGATCTGGCAAGTGACACTATGTGGACACTTAGTGGAATAACTCTATAGCCTATATGCATATTTGGCTGGTGGAGTTCAAGGCTATTTTGCATAAAAGCCAATTTTGCCTAACACTTTGTAAAACATTTTCTTTTAAAAATTCGAGACAATATGGCATGAAATCCATAGTCTCGTCTACCCTTGTTCACCCATCAAATTTTACTTAGAGAAATAAGATGTTGGGAGCCTCCGTTGCCATCCTTGATCAGCTGCTTGAATTGTCCGTAACCGGGGACACGGCTAAGTACTTAGTTTTTAACTCTGCAGAGGTTGTGCACTTTCACCATTAGACTCAACAAACCCAAACTATCCTCAAGCACTCAATTTGTGTTAAGGAAAAGGAGAGAGTTGAGACGAGACTTTTCGGAAGCATTTTCTCCTTCCCTTCTGGCTTGACCCGTTCCACCTACATCCTCTACATCTGCTTGTCAAGCCAGGAGGAGTCCACGCAACTTAATCCATCTAGCCAGAGCCCATATGACTAATGGCTGTACGGGAAGCATCTTCACTTAGAGAAAACTTTGGTCCCTTTGTTCCTGGGTGGTAATCCACAAGTGAATATCCCATCGGTAAAACCCCTAGGGATAACACTCAACTCATACAACCATTCAAGCCCAAATCCACCCAGGTGATAAATTAATTTAGTAGAATCAAGCTTTTCAATAAAACACTTTTGCATAGCATCAATATATCTACTAAGTTATCCATAGGATTCTAGACACAACTAGTGTAAAGGAGATAGTAGTTTTAGCATAGCAATACTATCCAAAACATGCATATAAAGAAATACACTAGTAATGCATATAAAATACTTAGGAAATTTATGAGGTGTGCCACTTGCCTTGGCAACAAGCAGAATAGCAACAACAGCCGCAACAGTCCTCGTTTCCCTCCGGAGAATCTAACACAACAAACAATACATAATGAACAAACAAGCTTCATAAAACTTCTAAGGAAAATATGTCATGCATGAAGTGCAAAATATTTCTAAGGACTAGAGATGCATGCATGTCATGAAATAATTCTAAGTTAATGCAAGGCAAGTAGGATGGTCCAAAAATGGCTAAGGACCAAGGTCATAACACTTGAGGTCGAATTTTAACTAAGGACTAAAGCTAACACAAGTCCAAAATAATTTCTAAGGAAAAGTGTTGTCAGAATTTTGTTATCAAAATTTTCTAAGGAAGAAAGTTACTCTAGGGAGGCGTAATATTTCTAAGTATTTTGTAACTATGTATTTTGTAACTGAGATGATCAAAATATGACTAAGTCATTTTATTAGACGAATATATATGAAGAAATTTAATTTTAATCAATTTAACTATTAAATAACACCTAAAAAGCATTTAAACAATATTAAATACAAAAAACATAGAAAATACTTTTACATAAATAGTAGAGTGTTCCTACGGCCAGAACTTAGACATACAAATTTATAGCAAAAGAGTTTGATCAAAAATCAATTTTTAAATTAAAGTTATGTCCAAAATACTAATTAAGCCACTTTTTAAGTTAAACAAAATTAATTCAACAAAACCTAAAATTACCAATGCCAAAAGTTTCTACACGTCAGTAGCTATCCAAAAATATAAAATTTATAATTTTCTGAAAAAGGGATAAAAATTAATGATAGTTTCAATCGCAGGGACCAATCTGTGATGCGCAGGGGCTAAACTGAAAAGAAAACAAAATAAAATCTTCTCGCTGAAGTCCCTGGCGACTTGGCGTCTTCTGATTGGTGCGGAGCCTCACGTTGCTGAGTTGGTGTTGACGTCCACGCGGCGGCTCCCGATTGGCTGGCTGGTGCTGACGGAGTGATGACGAGGCGGCTGACGTGGCGACTTCTGGTTGGCAGGTACCCCTTCGCGGCGAGATCTAATCTACAGCGTCCATCGCGGATCCAACGGCCTAGATCTACTGGACCATATGGTCACGGACGCGGCTGTCGGAGTAGCTCCGGCGACGGCGGCTCTATCGCCGGCGGCGAGCTAAACGCAAAAGAAAGGAAGAGGAGGTGGGGCTTGGTACCAGGAGATGCAGAAGCTCGTGGCGAAGATGATGGTGATGACGACGTGGACGCGGACGGACTGCTCCTCCTGGTATTGCTCGTCGGTGTTGGGGTGGCGGCGGCGAGCTCCTGTCGAAGATGGATTGCTCGATCTGCTGCGCGAGAAAATACGGCGAGGTGTCAGGGAGGTGCGCACGGTCGAGGCGAAGCGGAGGGGAGGGTTGCGAGGGGCAAAGCGCACAAGGGCTCACCGGAAATCAGCGAGGTCGTCGACGGCAGTGGCGGCACGGCGAGGTCTCGTGCGTGCAGCCTGGTGGCTCTCGTGTCGATTTTTCTTGGGGCGAAAACACGAGGGGGGGTCGGGGGTTTATAGAGGGGTGGAGATGCAGAGGATCGAGTCGAATCCTAACGGAATTCGTCTCCGATTTTGGCTAGGGTTCGTTGTTCGTGTCGTGCACGGCGAGGAAAGGGGTGACAGGTGGGGTCCGCCTGGCGGTGGGAGAGAGGGGGAGTTGGGCCGTGGGCCGCTGTTTGCTGCGCGCGCGCGTCGGTTAGTTCGTGGGCTGAGCCCAGTTAGCTAGGCTGCGCATTTTTTTTCCAGAAAGCGTTTTTCTTTTCTGTTTTCAAAACAACAATTAAAAACATAGCAAAACTTTTTAATAAAAAATGCAAAAATACTTTTTAGAGAGCTTTTCAATTATAGAATAATATGGCACTTGTCTTGCCAACAAAATAAAATAAAATATTTGAAACATGGCTAGGGTTACTTAGCACCCTTTATTCCATTAATTGAATTGATGAAACCAAAAATCAAAACAAGCCACCTATAATAAATAAACTAAATGCACAAACAGATGCATATGATGACATGAATGCATGCTTATGCAATTTTGAAAATTGGGATGTTACATCTCCTTTGATTTCTCAAAAGATTATTGATGTTCTTTTCTCCTTGGATGCAATAGACTAGTCCTTTCTCAAGTTGAGCCTTCAACCTATTGTTCTCCACTATGAGAGATGCTTTGACACACATAGGGTTAGTGGCACAAGCATTTTTATTTATATCCTTATTTTGAGAGATGTCATATGATTCCTTAAGAACCTTGAGCTCTCTTGAGAGTGCCATGTGAGCTTTCTCAAGATGCTCAAAATCCTTAAGTAGTTCATTGTGACCATTCATAATGCTCTCATTTTCATCCATAAATTCCTTAAGCTTACATAGTGCATGATCACGGTCACCCATCATTTTAGATAGATCTAAGGTGGAGATTTCCTCAATAGAATCTTTAAGGCATAGTGCATTATCTAGAGCTTTCTCAAGCTCCGCTATCCTATTAGCATCATCACGAGCTAAACCCTCAAGTTCACATATTCTTTCTTCATGTTCTTTAATGAGACCATATGCATTACCAAGTTGAGTCATGAAGGCATCGAATGCAATTTTATTTTCACTTTCAAGTGATCTCATGACTTTTGAAAGATTATTAGCATTCTTATCATCAAGTTCCTCAACACAATTTAACAATGATGGAGTAGAGGAAATTGAGGGTTTTAGTGAGTGGGTTACCTTTGGAGATGTACCCTTGGCCATAAGGCACTTGTGTTTGGTTGGACCTTTCTTGTCATTCGGAGTTGAAAAGAGAGAATCCAAAGAAGAAGGAATAACCCCAATTGCCATTGCCGCCATGCCGACTTGTTCTTCTTCATCTTCACTTTCTTCACCTCCGGATATGTATTCTTGCTCATTTGTCACCATTGCCCTTTTAGATACCTTCTTCATGAAGTTCTTGTTTTTGGGAGCAAAGTTGGTTTTCTTGATGAGCTTTCCTCCATTCTCAACTCTACTCTTGTAAGGACAATCCACAACGAAGTGCTCACTATCACCACAATTGAAACAAGTTCTTGCTTTCTTTGTACTTGAGCCTTCTTTTCCCTTGTTCTTCGTTGCATTTGATCTAAAATCCCCTTTCTTCCACCAATTATGGTTGGCAAGCACCAAACACTCATTGTGTGACACCCTCTTTTCCTTCTCGGATGGCACATAGGTGGATCCACCTTCATCACTTGATTCTTCCTCATCATAAGATGTTGCCTTCAAAGCAAGAGATACTTTCTTCATTCCATTCACACGAGCTAGAACATCTTCCGAGGATTTCTTCAACATATTCATGGTGACAAAGGCACCCAAAACATCATTGGGAGTTAGTTCCATGTAGTCCGCTCTTGATTGAACATTCATTACCATGTTCTCATTGTATGGAATCAAGGTTTGAAGAAATTTTCCCTTGAACCAATCATCATCGCAATCCTTGAATCCAACATCCTTCATGTCCACAACAAGAGCCTTGAGTCTTCGATATACATCTTCCAGAACTTCTCCATCCTTCATGATGAAGTGATCAACTTGTTGTTGAAGAAGTGATTTCTTCGAGCGTTGCATGCTCACATTTCCATCATACATTGCAAGTAGATAATCCCAAGCTTCCTTGGCATTTCGGAGAGACCGGATGTGCTCAACACCTTCATTGACCATTGCCTTCTCTAGCATATGCATAGCATGTGCATTGAGTTGTTCATCAATGATCTCACTTGAGGTCAAATTATTGACATCCTTAGGATAGTATCCCCTCTCAATGATTCTCCATATTTGCATTGAAGAGCTACACACATAAGACTTCATGGAAGCTTTCCAATTAGTAAAACGGGTCCTATCTACTAAAGGTGGATTACGAAGATTGTTCACATGTGGGTGTTGGACATTAAGAGCGTTATTATAAATATGTACAAATTGATTTGGGTTTTCATTTTTAGATGAGTGTTCTTCACCTTGTTTAGAAGGAGATATGGAATTACCATTTTCATCTAGAGAGGGACTTTCATTTGCATTGCTAGATGTAGAGGCAAGTTTCATTAGTAGTTCCTCTAACCTATCCATCCTCTTATCGGATCTTTCCCCCATGGACTCGACTTGCTTTTGAAGCAATTCCATGGGAGTGGGATCCCCCATCCTCCTCTTTAGGCGGTGAAGCCTTTAATAAAGAGACGAGGCTCTGATACCAATTGAAAGGATCGATGAGGTTAACTAGAGGGGGGTGAATAGGTTAACTACAAATTTTACTTCTTTTTCGTTTTAAATTGGTTTTGCTCAAATATAAGTTCTCTAGATTATGCAACTAGATGAACAACCCTATATGTTGAGCAAATGACTACTAGCACAAGATATATATATGAGTAAGCTAGTAGCAACAAGTAAAGGAAAGTTTAGAAATAACCAACAAGTTGACGCGGAGATTTATCCCGAAGTTCACTTCCCAATGGAAGCTAATCTCCGTTGGAGCGGCGCGGTGTTCACCAAAGTGAAACACCGAGTAGCCTTGATATGGCACACCGTATCTCCGTTGTGTCTTACCACCGATGTGGCGAGACACTTGTCACTATGTTGCCGTTGAGGTTGACAACTAGAACCTTTACAAGGATGAAGCTCACTCCACAAGTTGGAGGGTCTTCACCAAATGCACCGAGCCGCCAAGACTCGATGATCAAGGCTGAGGCACACACCACAACTTAATTGGTGGCTCCCGGCAAAGTCTTCATAGCTCCCAAACCTCCGAAGGACCACAACCTCTTAGGGTTCCAATGAACACCAAGAGTAGCAAGCCCCCTCTCACAAATCAAGGGGGAAATCAAATTGGTTTCGTTGAAGTATAGATCTAGGTCTCCTCTCTCAAATCCCCAAAGGGCTAAGTGATTGAGTGACTAGAGAAGGAGATCTATTGATTTGAAGCTTTGAAACAATGGAGGTGTTCTTCTTTTTGGTCGTGGTAGTTGTCTCGAGGTAGATGGAGGGGTATAAGTATCCCTCCCCGAAACAAGCCATTGGGGCAGGGGATGTCCGATCTGGAGGTCGGCCCAGGCCGGCCTGGGGGCCGGCCAACGATCATCATGCAGGAACAAACTGGGCCGCCGGCCTGGAGCCCGGCCTGGGCCGGCCTGGGGGCCGGCCACCCACCAGATGCGCCCGGCCTGGAGCCCGGCCAGGGCCGGCCTGGGGGCCGGCCACCCACCAGACGCGCCCGGCCTGGAGCCCGGCCAGGGCCGGCCTGGGGGCCGGTCACCCACCAGACGCGCCCGGCCTGGAGCCCGGCCAGGGCCGGCCTGGGGGCCGGTCACCCACCAGACGCGCCCGGCCAGGAGCCCGGCCTAGGCCGGTCTGGGGGCCGGTCACCCACCAGACCCACCCGGCCTGGAGCCCGGCCTAGGCCGGTCTGGGGGCCGGCCAGCCTGCAGAGCAACTTTTCCTTCCTGTTCCATTTCCGACAATACAGCATTTCTTCCTTTTGCATACATAGACATACACTAGTATCCTTTTGATGTAGACAGTCATATTTCCTATTGATACTAGAGAGTATATTAAATACTTCCAAGTGTTGTGATCAAACGTCAAAATAAGATTAACGGACAATGTCCTCTCACCCTTCACGGAGGAGGGCGGCGGCGCATGGAGGAGGGAGGCGCGACGCGGAAGAGGGCACATATGCTGCCACACCACTAGTAGGAAAAGGCTTATAGGTGGATTACTTAGCCGTGGCGCACCACGCATAGATGCGCCATGTGTAGGCCATTACCCGTGGCGCACCGAAGTAGCGGTGTGCCACGGCTAAGTGCACACTGGGTCGACAGAGGGGCACCCTCCTTAGTCGTGGCGCACCCAACCGTTGTGCGCTACGGGTAAGAGTATAGCCATGGCGCATATTATTCCAATGCGCCACCAAAAAATGGTCCCGGAGCCAAATTTTTTGACCCCACATAGCCGTGGCGCATCACTATTTTAGTGCGCCATGGGTAAGTTTGCTGCTTTGTGCTCCCATGCTCCCCCCCCCCCCCCCTCTCCCCGCGGTGATCGCCATTTCGGTTTTGGAAAAGCTAAAAGAAAATGTATAAAAAATCAAAAATAAAATCCTTTGAGATGTAGTTATGTTATGGAACCTAGTTTTAGGGAAAATAATAAACATGAATTTAGACATATTTTTGCAATAAAACATTATGCTCCGATAAACGGCGATAACTTTTGCATACGAACTCGGATTTCGGCGTTTAATGCCTTAAAAAAACTAGACGAAAAGTTATATGCAAATCAAATGGCCTACGGCCTTTTGAGTTGTTTTTGGCCTACAGAATCCCCAAATTCGAAAGGGAACACATAGTTTTTCGATGTTTAAGATTTCTAGGCAAAAAAACAAAATAAAGGGCATCGTTTACCTGTGGCGCATGGGACGAGTGGTGCGCCACGAGTAGTTAAAGACCCGTGGCGAACACATATTCCATGAGCCATGGGTAACTGCTGTTGTATTAAAATAAGTTGGGTGGTGCCCCAAGCGAAGGCGGAATTGCAGCTAGTAGCAGTTTTCCCTCGTTTAACGAACCGAGATTTATCGAACCAGTAGGATTTTGAAATCAACAACGAGGTGAATGTTGAAGATCTCTGGCGCTTGACCTTCAACAGACATGGACCTGCACACACTCAACCAAAATACTTTGCCCCCAACGGCGGAAAGGTTGTCAATCTTTCCGGTCTCGCAGAAAACAAAGCGGTTAATTGTATGATGAAATAGATGAAATATGAAAAGTTACCAGAGGAGTAATGATGATTAAAATCAAGTAAATGAGGTTGTAAACAATGTAAAAAGATGGACCGGGGGCCATGGGTTCACTAGTGGAGTCTCTCAAGTAAATAAAATATGCATATGATGGGTGAACGAATTACAGCTAGGCAATTGACAAGATCATGACACAAACCCAATTTAGCTATGACAAAAAGGACATGGTAATATTTATGGAGGCATCACGACAAGGAACAAAGACCGTTGAGTCCAACTGCGTCTTTGTCTAAAAAGTCCACCGTGGGATCACTATCCAGCCTGTCACCCAACGGTATTAAGTTGCAAGTAACAGACAATTGCATTAAGTAAAGTGCATGAATTAAGAAATACTAATATCAAAAGAGACATTAACACCACTGTTTTACCCTTAGTAGCAACAGCACACCCTCGCCCTTAGACGTTTTTGTCACTCGTGCCAGGAACAAAAGGGGGCATGAACCCACTATCTAGCATAAATACCCTCTCTTGGAGATACACACAATAACTTGGCCAAAGTAACTACGCACATCGGAGAGCATGCAAGAACATAAATTACTCATATAAGAATCATGCACAATTTGAACATAACTTCATAATCCATCGGATCCCAGCAAACACATCACATAGCATTACAATAATCGATCTTGATCATGTTAGGCAGCTCACAAGATCATAAGACATGAAGCACAAGAAAGAGAGACTACCAACTAGCTACTGCCATGGACCCGTAGTCCAAGGTGAGACTACTCACAAATCATCCCGGAGGAAGGCATGACGATGAAGAGCCCTCCGAGATCGATCTCCCCTCCGGCAGAGTGCCGGGATCAGCTTCAGATTGGACCCCGAACTAGGGTTTTCGGTGACGGCGCGTCGGGGTCAAGTTTCTGGAAAATAATGGCCGCCCCGACGTTTTTAGGGTAAAAGGCAATTTATAGGCGTCGGAGGGGGTCGAGGCGAGGTCCCATGGGCAGGGGCGGGCCCCACCCGCGGGTGACCCCCAGGCCGCGGCAGGGGGGCACCTCTGCCCTATGGGCCTCCCCTCCGGCTCTCCTTCGGACAAGTACTTCATCGTGGCAAATAAAAATTCCCCGTAAATTTTCGTCCAATTCCGAGAATATTTCCAGAAGTAAATTTTGGAAACAAAAAGACAGCAAAAACAGGGAACTGGCACTTGGCATCTTGTCAATAGGTTAGTACGACAAAATGCATAAAAATGATATAAATGACAGTAAAAACATGTGACAATATCACAAAACTAGCATGGATCACTCAAAAATTATAGATACGTTTGAGACGTATCAGCATCCCCAAGCTTAACTCCTACTCGTCCTCGAGTAGGTAAGTGATAACAAATAATTTTTGATGAGACATGCGACCAACACATTCTTGATCAAGATAGTGATGCAAATCAAAGGATGTGAATGAAGAGATACAAAACAATTGTCTATAATTGATAGCAAGAAAGCAATGAATAAACAAGTTGAATCATCCAAGCAAAACCTTTCATAAATAGTATTGTCAAAGACATGAAAACAATGTGATCAACATATTTGACTAATTCACAAGGATAATAATTCCATGACAAAAGTGTTTGAGAATCAACACAAATGAAGATGTAAGCATTAGCAAAGAGCTTCAACTTCCAACGGCTTATCTTATAGATAAAGTCAATATAAAGATTCATGTTTAATCTTGATAATGTAATATGCTCAACGATACCCAGGGTCAACACTAGATGTTTGCTTTTGTGGAGATAGAAGGAAAAAGGGAAAACTAACTCAACATTAAAAGTAAAAGAAAGGCCCTTCATAGAGGGAAGTAGGGATTAGTCATGTGCTAGAGCTTTTGGTTTTTAAAACAGAAGTAAAATGATTTTGAGGTATGCATGCTTTCGTCAACGACTTCACAACAGAGAAACTATCTAGTCCCTCATGACAAGCAAGGTTTTTAGACTTGTGAGAGTAGTTGGTTCTTAAAAGAGCGAGTACGCTCTTCTTTCTCCTTGGTTTCACCACTGTCCAATGTTTGGGCTGATTTCTCAGATTTGCATTGCGCGGAGGAGAATTTTGAGTTACATTTATATTTTGCTTAAGCTGCTTTCGGGTTGATTCAAGTGAAGATGTAATACATAAACACCGGGTGAAAGGGGGGAAATGACCTCGCTCGTCACAAGTTATATCTAGCTCTCTACTGCTCCCTCATGAGCTTAAAAACAGAGGCACAAAGAAGAAGTATTTTGAATTTTTAAAGGTAGCACATGACAAATTTACTTGGAATGGTAGGAAATACCATGCATAGGTAGATATGGTGGACTCAGCTGGCAAGAAAGTTTGGCTTTGGGGATTGGATGCACGAGTGAACCATACACTCAGTGCGAATTTTTAGGCTTAGCAAAAAAAAAGGTGTTTGAAGCAAACATCTAACAATAACCGGTAACAGAACAACATAAGACATTTACCGGTCATAACCATAAAAACTCTACACCGTCTCCCTTGTTGACCAAACAATTCTTTTGATGTAAATATTAGCACTATGAATTAGCAACTGTGAAAAACCACACAATTTCAAGCTTTCAACCGTATTTCTTTACTAATCAATTCCACTCAAATAACCAGCAAGATTAAGCATTCAACTTAACATCTCAAAACAATTGAGAAGCATCAAGTATCCACACCATGATCTACAAAACTATACAGTCTTTTCATTTTATTATATCATCACACAAACAACATTTTGTCGCATTGACAATTCAAGCAATTTTTCAACAACTCTCCAACAAGTATAAGTGAAGAACAAGAGAGTTTAACTTAACAACTAGAAGCTCTAAACAAGATAAAAGCTAAAAGCGAGAGCTTACTAGAAAACAGACAGTAGCTAAGAATACTCAAAAAGATATAAGCGAAGCAAAGGAGTATTCAAACAAAAAAGCGGAGCGTGTCTCTCTTCCACACAAATAAAGCTAGGATCCAACAAAGATATGACTAGCAAACAAACAAACAAAACTGAAAGTAAAAAGACGCTCCAAGCATAGCACATAATATGTAAAGTGATAAAAACGAAGTTCAACGAAGACGACCTTATGATAGTCGATGAAGATGAGGGGATGCCTTGGGCATCCCCAAGCTTTGACTCTTGATAGTTCTTGATATTCAGAGGGGGTTCCATGGGGGCATCCCCAAGCTTGAGCTTTGATCCATCCTCGATTTCTTCATATTAGTCTCCTTTGGAACTTAAAAACTCCCTTCACACAAAACTTCTCATAATTTGATTAGAAGGTTAGTGCTCATAAATTAAAATGCACATGTGTTCAACTCATGACAAATTGCAAACCAACTTCATTAAACATTAGCTACTGTTTACTAAGCCTCGATGTGGCACTCTACCCCTAGAGTATCACATATGATGATGGTAAAGAGACAAAAACAAAATAAAAACAGAATCTGTCAAAAGCTGAACAGTCTGTAAAGATCGAATTTTTCGAGCCACTTCTGAAGGTCAAATAAAAAAACTTAAGACTAACGAAAGATATATAAAAGCATCAGGCTTGCTGTAAAAAATTATCAGAAAAATATAAAATTCTGGCGATTTTAGTATTTTCGTGTAACAGGCGCACAGAATCTGTTTTTGGACAGCAACACAATACCTCGCACTTTCAATGCATTAGAGGCTAAACTTGGCACAAAAAACCAAAAGAAAAAGATACAACGAAGTTTTTATAGAGATAATAACTTCATGACTCAAGAAAATCAAAAATTAAATTGAAAATAAAAGATGGGTTGCATCCCAACAAGCGTTGTTCTTTAACGCCTTTTAGCTAGGCACAATGCCAAATATCAAGTTTTTTCGGAGGCCTTTGCAACATTAAGAGCATAGCTTGACCTTATGATTGATTCAAAAGGAAACTTCTTTCTATTTCTAGGGAAGTGTTACATCCCTTTTTTAAGGGGGAACTGAAACCTTATATTTCCCTCTTTCATATCAATAATAGCACCAACAGTTCTCAAACACGGTCTTCCCAAAATAATAAGACAAGAAGCATTGCACTCAATATCCATAACAATAAAATCAACGGGAACATAATTATCATTAACAACAATAAGGACATCATCAACTCTACCCAAAGGTTTCTTTTTGAGAGAAGTGCATATTACAACCTCCAACTTCCATCCTAGTTTAATTTACAACCCTCAGTTTCAAAACCGGTTAGAACACAACCTCAAACTATGGATACCATTTACTTTACACCCCTCGGACGATTCAAAGGTGGTTTTGAAAAATAAAACAGGAAATACGACCGCTATACGTACTAGCTAGTGCGCGCCGTCAGCAACAAGGACACATTTCGAGCCTTCTTCCACTTGCCCGGTGTCAAGAAGAAGAACCACGACATGCGACACGGAGGCAACCGCCGATAGCCTGCTGATGAACACGTTCTGTGATATCGAGGGCGTCATCGACGTGTACGCTGCGGCGCTCCGCCGGAGTGTGCCGCCTCTCCCAATCCCACGCCAAGGCCGGCCGCGGCAACCACACCGTCATCGATGCCGATCACAACGACTCGACGCCTAGCCACCGGCGTCCGTGTTGCACATCATCTTCGACAGCATCGCGCAGCTGCCGGCCGCTGGTAGCCGAGCTCGCGCGTGGCCTTGAGGCGTCGGTCCTTCGACTCCGGTGCATGTTGTGGGTCCGGTATTATTTTTTTAATTGTTTGCTGGACTAGTGTGCCACGTCACCGCAAAACCACTTTCCAATTGTCTTGGGGTCAAATTAAACGGTTTCAATAGATTAGGGGTGTTTCCTAACCGGTTTTGAACTTCAGGGTTGTAACTTAAACTTCAGGATAAGTTTAAGGTTGTAATATGCACTTCTCTCGTTTCTTTTTAGAAGAATCAGCAAGATGAACAATTAAATAGCACTCTTCCAAAGTATTTAAATCAAGCATATTATAGAAACTTTTAGGCATAACAGAAACACTTGCACCAAGATCACATAAAGAATTGCAATCAAAGTCATTTATTTTCATCTTAATAGTGGGTTCCCAACCATCTTCTAACTTCCTAGGGATATAGGTTTCAAGCTTTAGTTTTTCTTCCCTAGCCTTGATAAGAGCATCGGTAATGTGTTTGGTAAAGGCAAGATTTATTTTACTAGCATCCGGTGTCTTAGCAAGTTTTTGTAGGAACTTAATGACTTCAGTAAGATTGAAATTATCATCAATTTCATCATCTTTAAATAAACTAGGAGGATCCTCTTTAGTGGTTTGGATAGTATAAAGTTTAATAGTTTTCCTATTCATTTCAGCAATTCTAGCTTCTTCAGCCTCTCTAGCCCACCTAGCTTTCAAGAGAGCCATCATCCTTTAATTTTCATTAATTTGAAGAGAGATAACATTTAAAGATTCAGTATTTTTGTCTTGATTTGGAGTGGTTCTAATTTTCAAAATTTCAACATCATGAGCAAGAACGTCTACTTTAGAGACTAGACTATCCAGTTTTTCCAACTTCTCTTCAACAGTTTTGTTAAAAGTTTTTTGCGAAGCGATAAATTCCTTTAAAACATTTTCAAGATTAGAGGACATATTCTTATTAGGATTATAAGAATTACCATAGGAATTACCATAAAAGTTGTCATTATTGGGAGGATAAGGCTTATAGTTGTTACTACCAAAATTATTTCGATAAGCATTATTGTTGAAGTTGTTTCTATTAAGAAAATTAACATCAACTTGATCCTTTTCTTGGGAAATCAATGAAGCAAGTGGAACATTATTAGGATCAATATTGGACTGATTGGTAGCAAGCATAGACATAATCATATCAACCTTTTCACTCAAAGAGGAGATTTCCTCGACAGAATTTACCTTCTTACCACTTGGAGCTTGTTCGGTGTGCCATTGTGAATAATTTGTCATCATCTCATCCAAGAGTTTAGTTGCTGAACCTAATGTTGTGGACATGAAGGTGCCTCCCTCGGCCGAGTCCAAAAGGTTCCTTGAAGAAAAATTCAAACCTGCGTAAAAAGTTTGGATAACCATCCACATAGTTAATCCATGCGTGGGACAATTCTTAACCATAGATTTCATTCTCTCCCAAACTTGAGCAACATGTTCATTATCAAATTGTCTAAAGTTTATAATGTTACTCCTTAGTTTTATGATTTTAGCAGGTGGATAATATTTTCCAATAAAAGCATCTTTGCATTTAATCCAAGAATCAATGCTATTTTTAGGCAAAGACAATAACCATTCTTTTGCTCTCCCTCTCAAAGAGAAAGGGAAAAGTTTCAGTTTTATGATGTCACTTTCTACCTCTTTATACTTTTGCATACACATAACTTAACAAAGTTATTTAAATGAGAGGCGGCATCATCAGTACTAGCACCAGAAAATTGCTCTTTCATAACAAGATTTAGCAAGGCAGGTTTAATTGCATAAGATTCCGCTTTAGTAGCGGGTGGAGCAATTGGAGAGCATATGAAATCATTGTTATTAGTGCTAGTAAAGTCACACAACTTGGTGTTTTCAGTAGAATAAATAACGATAAGATAAAATAACAAGACAGGAATAAAGACTACACTAATTTTTTTTGGGTTTTAAAATTTTGAAACAGGAAAATAAACTAAACGAGATATAAAGCAAGCAAGACAAAAACAAAGTACAGAGATTGAGAGTATGAGACTCCCCTTGCTGTAGCTCCAAAGTCCCCGGCAGCGGCGCCAGAAAAGAGCTTGATTGCTACTGATGAAGAGTTGGGTGGTGCTCCAAGCGAAGGCGGAGATGTAGCAAGCAGCAGTTTTCCCTCGATAACGAACCGAGGTTTATCGAACCAGTAGGACATTGAAATCAACAACAAAGTGAATGTTGAAGATCTCTGGCGCTTAATCTTCATTAGACGTGGACCTGCACACACTCAACCAAAATACTTTGCCCACAACGGCGGAAAGGTTGTCAATCTTTCCGGTCTCGCAGAAAACAAAGCGGTTAATTGTATAGTGAAATAGATGAATTATGAAAATGGACCAGCAGAGGAGTAATGATGGTGAAAAGTGATGAATAAAGATTGCAATCAATGTAAAAAGATGGACCGGGAGCCATGGGTTCACTAGTGGAGTCTCTCAAGTAAATAGAACATTCATATGATGTGTAAACAAATTACAGCTGGGCAATTGACAAGATTATAACACAAACTTAATCTAGCTATGACAAAGAGAACATGATAATATTTAAGTAGGCATCACGACAATGAACAAAGACCGTTAAGTCCAACTGCATCTTTGTCTAAAAAGTCCACCGTGGGATCGCTATCCAGCCTGTCACCCATCGGTATTAAGTTGCAAGCAACAGACATTTGCATTAAGTAAAGCGCATGAAGTAAGCAATATTAAATATCAAAACCGACTTTAACATTGCTGTTTTACCCTTAGTAGTAACAGCACACCCTCTCCCTTAGACGTTTTTGTCACTTGTGCCCAGGAACAAAAGGGGGCATGAACCCACTATCTAGCATAAATGCCCTCTCTTGGAGATACACACAATCACTTGGCCAAAGTAACTACGCACATCGGAGAGCATGCAAGAACATAAATAAACATATAAGAATCATGCATGATCTGATCATAACTTTATAATCCATCAACAAACACATCACATAGCATTAGAATAATCGATCTTGATCATGTTAGGCAGCTCACAAGATCATAAGACATGAAGCACAAGAGAGAGAGATTACCATCTAGCTATTGCCATGGACCCAAGGTCCAAGGTGGGACTACTCACAAATCATCCTGGAGGAAGGCATGGCGATGAAGAGCCCTCCGGGATCGATCTCCCCTCCGGCAGGGTGCCGGGATTTGCTTCAGAATCACCCCCGAATTAGGGTTTGAGGTGACGGCACCTCGGGGTGACTTCTCTGGAAAATAATGGCCGCCCCGTCGTTTTTATAGTTTTTAGGATTTTATAGGCGTTGGAGGGGGCCGAGGCGGTGCCCAGGGGGCAGGGGCGGGCCCCACCCGTGGGTCTAGGGGGCCGCGCCAGGCATCCGCCTGTGGACTTGGGTGGCCCCCCAGGTCGCCCTTCGGTCTCCGTCTTCGTCTTTACATAAAAATAATCTCCGTAAATTTTGGTCCAATTCCGAGAATATTTCCAGAAGTAAATTTCTGAAACACAAAAACAGCAAAAACAGGGAACTGGCACTAGGCATCTTGTCAATAGGTTAGTCCAACAAAATGCATAAAATTGATGTGATATGATAATAGAAACATGTGACAACATCACAAAATTAGCATGGATCACTCAAAAATTATAGATACGTTTGACACGTATCAGCTAGCATCTCCACGACGGCCGGCGACCTCCTCCACAACGGCGAGCTCCTCCACAACGGCGACTTCTCCATGACGGCGAGCTCCTCCACAACGGCGACCTCGACGGCGGCCTCCTCCACAACGACCTCCTCCACGATGCGACCTCCTCCACAACGGCAACCTCCTCCATGACGGCGAGCTCCTCCACAACGGCGACCTCGACGGCGGCCTCCTCCACAGCGACCTCCTCCACGATGTGACCTCCTCCACAACGACAACCTCCTCCATGATGGCGACCTCCTCCACGACGGCGAGCTCCTCCACAATGGTTACCTACTCCATGATGGCGACCTACTCCACGACGCGAGAAACTCCACGACGGGCACCTCCACGACTGTCGGCGAACTACCGGACACGCCGACGTGGGCGTGGCGCCCGGCGTTTTTTTTTAATTTAGAAATTCATAACCGTGGCGCACCAAAACTAGTTGCGCCACAGGTATATAAACATACCCGTGGCGCACCTAGTTTTGGTGCGCCACGACTATGTATATACCTATGGCGCACCGGGACCCCTGCGCCACCGCTATTTTGTTACCCGTGGCGTGGCAATCCGTGGCGCAGGCCCCTGCGCCACGGGTAAGCAAAATGGGTGCGCCACGGGTAACCTTTTTCCTAGTAGTGCGCGGAGTGTGGAGGACGCGCGGAGGAGTCGTTCGGACAAAATTATTTCATCCGGCACGCCCAAGATACACCCGACGTATAGGCGGCCTGGTGGCGTCCCCGGACGAAATTTTTGCTATTGGGAGCGCGACTAGGAGCCGTTTTTGGTCCAAAAGCCCAATAGGAGCTATTGGCGGGGCTATTGGGCGTGCGACTGGAGATTCTCTAATGCCAACAACTTGAACTTCGAAAAATAAATCGGTGTCTTTGTTCTCTCATATTGTAGTGCAATATGTGTTCCTGCTCAATTGTAATATTTCATTGTTGCTCTACATATCTTCTTGTGGCATCAGACGTTTATTATGTTTTTTATCTTATCCTGATGCCACATCTAATGATTCACATGCGTCTTGTAATACTTGAGTACTCTAGAATATATTTTTGAAGTTTCAGTGTGTTTGTTCTCAAACCCGCTGTGTATTTTTCGAAAGAATCAATTATAGTTTTGGTCATATTCATTAAGTTTTTGTTGCTTCACAAACTTGCTGCTTTAAGCTTTAGTTTGATCTTTAATAATCTCATAAAACTGCTCCAAGTAGTATATTTCTCAAGAGTCTCTCCTCTCGTCCGCCCCCGCGTGGCGGCGGGAGGGGAAACCCTAATCCTCCCATCGCTCGGCCCTCCTCTCCCTTCCCCTCTCTCGCCGCCGCCACAGGGATCGGCCGGGCAAAGCCCGGTTGGCCGGCGGCGGCGGGATCGATTGTCTCCTCGCGTGGGGAGGCCGGCGCGGGCCGGTGCCCCTGGCTGGGACGTGGTGCTGCCGGGCGCCGCGGCGTGGCCTCGTCGGCGCATGGTGCTTGGCTGGGCGGGACGCGACGGACGGCAAGTCTGTGCCGGCGGCGGTTGCCGGTGGCGGGATCTCGCATTGCGCTCGGGTTGGACGGGAACGTCCTTGTACCGGGGCGTGGCGCGGCCGCCGGTCACGGTGTTGCTGCTCTTCGGAGGTGCAGCAGGTGGCGTGGTGGTCGTCTCCAGGCAGAACGGCAACAACGGCGTGGTGATCTCCCTCTTCAGATCCCGGCCGTCTCTCGATGGTCCTTGGAGGCGAGGAGGGCGGCCGGTGCAAGCCGGGCTCTGGCCGACGACTGCGGCACACGTGGGTGTCGTTACCCTTGTTGAAGGAGTCGCCGCCGCTATTCACCCGGCTCCTGCTCTGTGTTCCAGGGGAAAACCTAGATCTGGTTTTACCAGATCGGATGATGACGGCATCTTCGGTGTCGTTTACCCCATTGGGGGCATCATTTTTGGAACATGGGCTGCCTGGAGAGGGTCTGCCGGTGGTGCGGAGTCTCATCTTCGTTGACAAAGACGGCGAGTTATGGCGGCGTGGTGCAGCAGGAACTCGACGACGGTTGCGGCATGATGGACTCGCGTAGGGCGGTTGTCGCTGTCTGACGTCGTGGTGACGTCGTCGGCAGGATCGGCGAAGTTCATGCAGATCTCAACCTTGAAGATTGTTTGGTGGTCCGATTGGTGGTGACGGCTTCTTTAGCTTGTACACAAGGTGCTCGCTAAAGTGTCTGCTAGTACGTATGCGCGCTCTCGTTTCGCCTAGAGGGCGTCTCGGGGTATGCGATTGTTCCCGGTTCCTAGCTAATGGTGGGATTTCGATGTCTTCCGGGCAAAAGGCCTTGTAGACATGATATTCACCCATTGTCGGGTTGGTAGGTGTTGTGTGGTGGCTTCGAGTTTTTTTTATGTATGTTCTTTGTACATCCTTTGTGGAACAAATTAATAAAGAAAGCCGTATGCATCTTTTCGATGCAGAGGCTGGGGGTCCTCCTCCTTTTCGAAAAAAAAGTAGTATATTTCTCAGTTTTTAGTATAGTAATTTTTATAAAGTCCTATTCACCCTCTTTAGTCCGATTGAGATTAGCACATCGATTGGGTTGGCTGCCGGTTTTCGATGTCCTACTTTCGAATCTTCTTGGATCTTCTTCTTCCTCCTGTCCTGGATGCCAAATTGGTGGCAGCTCTGCTTCGATTCAGAGGCCATGGTGTCTTCCTCAGATTGTCGATGGAGATGAGATGCGATGGAGGATGTGACGCCCCAAATGGTTTCGTCCTGCCGACGTCGTGTTTGGTTTTGAGTATAGGATCCGGTTTGGACCCGATTAAGTTTTACATTTTTCATTCAGGGCTCTCTGTGCAAAACCAGGGACTTGTTTGTAAGTTGTGTTTTCCCGAGGTCATATGGTCAGCGTGTTACCGACTGAATATCTTTTCTGTTAAAAAAAGAGTGTGATTTAATCGGTCACATACACAGTCAGGGAGACAGCTTCAAGTGTAGTGTTGGGTGTCAGTTGACCCTAACAAATTTAGTGGGGTGGTTGACTGGTTGTCAGATTGCTGACCTCTCGCCACGCGGTCAAGTATATCTTTCCGCATTCACAACAACACGACAATACACGACGATGCCACCACCACTAGTCCACTACACGTGACATGATGAGCTCGTAGACTACGTATACGCAGTTACGCACATACAGACGCTACACGTACCGTAGGCTAAGCTCACGCTCACGCACCTTCCCCGGTGCGAGCCCGAACCTGCCGGCCGTCCACGTCCGACAGGAACCGGGCGAACGCCGCGCGCGACGAGCCGCCGTCGCCCCAGGCCGCGGCGGCGGCCTCCTTGTGCGCTGCCACACGAGCCCTGAGCTCCCTGCTGCCGTCCTGGGAGTCCATGACCATCCTCACCTTGCGCTCCACCTCGCCGGCCTCGACCAGCCCTTCCTGCCACCCGACCATCTCCACGGCGATCCCCATCTCCCCCACCATGAGCAGCTTGTTCATCTTCTGCTCCGAGTACAGCGGCCAGCACAGCATCGGCACGCCCGCCGTCACGCCCTCCAGCACCGAGTTCCACCCGCAGTGCGTCACGAACGCGCCCGTGGCTCCGTGGCGGAGCACCTCCGCCTGCGGCGCCCACTGCTTGACGACGAGGCCGCGGCCGCCAGTACGATCCAGGAACCCGTCCGGCAGGAGGGCGTCGAGGTCCGGGCCATCGCCGTGGGGTGCTCGCACGACCCACAGGAACCGGTGGCCGGACTTCTCCAGGCCGACGGCGATCTCCTTGATCTGCGCCTCGGAGTGGTTCTCTGCGCCCGTGCTCCCGAAGCAGAGGAACACGACGCTGCGGTCCGGTTGCCCGTCTAGCCACGCGAGGCAGCCGTGCCGCTCTTTCGCCTCGCCGATGCCGCCGAGGAAAGGCCCGACGGAATACACCGGAGGCATGACCCGGCCGGCGGGGAGACACCGAGGGTCCCCGAGAGCGGCCACCGCGCGAGCCTCTAACGACTCGAACGTGTTCACCAGGATGCCATCACTGCTGTCCGGGATACCGGACAGCCCGGCCATCGTCGCCTTGTACGTCTCGCTCTCCGGGTCCTCGAGCACCTCGCCGATCAGGTGCGAAGCCGGAATTGGTTGAAGCCCAAAGAACTCGACAGGAGTGTCGCCTAGCTCCTTGAAGCTTGTCCCGCTCCCCTTGGCAAGGACATAGGGAAGCTGGGCGTAGGCGGCGAGGGCGGCGGCGCCCGAGGTGAACATGAGGTAACCGGGGATCCCGAGCGTCTTGGCGTCGCCGAGCGCCTGAGCGGACAGTGAGTCGACGACCACGGCGTGGACGCGCGTGAAGGAGCAGAGGAAGTCGTGGAGGCGGTCGCTGTAGCGGCGTACGATGTCGTAGTAGGTGACGATGAACTGCGCGCCGGGGATTATCCTGGGCGGGTCCTCGACGAGCCGGAGCGTGTGGAAGTGGACGGATGGCATGGAGGCGGTGGCGCGAGTGACGAAGGCACCGAAGGCGGCATCTGGGTTGACGGCGGGGTCGATGAGCGCGACGGAGACGGCGTAGCCGTGCTCGAGGATAGCGCCGGCGAGCCGCATCATCGGGACGAAGTGGCTCACGGCGAGGCCGGGGTACAGAACCACGGTCTTCTCCATCTCCATAGATTATCTTCGATTCTTCGGCGCCAGGAAGATGAAGCTGTGCTGTTCCGACCCAGTTTTGAAGGCTTCTTCCTTGAGGATTGAGCAATGATATGGGATCAGGAGCATGTACCCGTAATGGTTGGTGCAGTGGAGTACTATACGAGAACGCGGTTTTTCTGTCGGAGCCGCGCCCTACCGGTCAAGGATCAACCGTTCGCTGGTCGTTCGCGATTCGGGATGCGGACCACGGTATTTTCCTTTCTTGTTGGGTATTTTTCGCTATTTGTTGCGGCATGATACAGATTCAGAATATACGTACATAATAAATGCCTGCTCCCCGCACGATTCACTGATATCAAAAGGCACATCTCTCTCCTCAACCTGCATCTCGATCCAGAAAAAGCGGCTCTACTGCAGCGGCGTGACGGCAAGCTGGCGGCCGGAGTGCTCGAGTTTGGACGGAGAGACGGCGCATCCACTGCAGCGGAGGTACGACGAGCTAACGTGGCGACTGGCGAGATGGCCTCCCGAACGGCGGAGGCTGCAGGCCTGCAGCCGGATGGACGGCGAGGCTGCGAGCATGTGGAATGGTGAGGACGGAGGCTGGAGCGCCGATACAGGTGAGGTTGGCGACCTGCTACAAGTTTACGTGTAGAACTTTTCGTCTGTCCTTACCCCTCTTAGCCGGAATCTGATCTGTTCGTTTGTTGCCGGAGCCCTCATCCCTTTCTTTTCTCCTGACGTTGTTTGCGTGTAATGTTTTCCTCATACATGGATTTGTGGTTTAGTGCTAGCCTCTAATACATCTAATTATTAGTAGGTAGCTGCAGTTTAATTTTATTTTGGTACCGAGATGTAACCAAGCTCATACATAATTTGTTTAATACTTTTGATTGGATATATAACACTTACTATATCAAATAATTTTTCAACGTGTAGTTCTACCAATTAGATATTAAAATCGTGCTTGTAGCATATCTGGTTGGGTTGATTTGAATTAGCTAAATGCATATGTTAGTTATGCAACATATGAATGAAAAACATCACATATTTCAATATTATATGTCATAGTTTGTTGATATAATAATGGTACCCATAATAATAATAATTGATTTCTGAAACATATTTGGATCATATTTGGTATGACACGAATTTATTAAACGTATATAATATATGCCATATTTCCTTGATACCAAAATGTTACTAAAATCATACTTGACAAATATCTTGTCAGATTTGAGTAGCTCACAATATTTTGAAACAATTTCTGAAACTAACCGAAACTATTTTGAGAAAAGAGATATCTATATATGTTGAATGAAATATATGTCATAGTTTGTTGATATACTATTGGTATCCATAATCAAAATAATTGTTATAAAAAATATAACTTGATCATATTTAGCATGACACAAATTCAGTAAATGTATATAATATGTGCCGTATTTCTTTGATACCGAAATGTTATTGAATCCATATTTGAAAAATATCTTATTTGATTTTGGGCAGCTCACAAGATTTTAGTAATATACTACAAGATGTTTTTTCTGAAACGAACTGCTTTTTTTGAAAATATATATTTACGTATGTTTGAACTTCTATTTTTTATGAAAATAATAGTTAGGATAGATTCACTCGCCGGTGGGATAAGCTAGCTGGGATGGATTCTGGTAAATAACCGAAGAGAGAGAAAGTATGGGAAGCTTGGATGGGGCAACTGACACAACCACGTGGGCGGGGTCCACTGAATATGAGTAAATCATGATACACAGTTTACAGAAGGAATACGATCCATGAGGTCAGTTCGCAAAAATCACGAGAATTGTTTGCGGTAGATGTTTGACCGGTAGGGCACGGCTCCGCCAGAAATGCATTTCCCTACTATACGATCCGAGTCACAGGTGATTAATGCTTTGGTTGGAGTAGTTGAGAACCATGCGAAAGGAACGCACATCTAACGCCACTGAGAGCATCTCCACCGGGTGCCTAAATCGTGTCCAGCACCACCCGTTTGGAATCCTAATTGCGGGGTGCCGGACACATATTCGGCGTTAATTTTTTTCGCCTCCCACACCGGCACCCCCTAAACGGCCGGACAACGAACACAGTTTTTTGTTAAAATATAAAATTTTCGATTTAAATATAAATTTCGATACAATTTGATATGATTTAAATACAAACTTCGATACAATTTCAAAATATAAATTTGGATACATGCGATCGAAGCCCTAACCCTAACCCCTGCCGGCCAGGAGCTTTAGGATCACCCCTTGGTCAAGTGGCCGTTTGGGCAATGATCGCTATGTGTCAACCTATGGCCGATGAGGTCGGCGACAAGCTCACCGGCCTTGCCTGCCATGGAGTAAAACCAGACTTCGAGGCTTTCCCGGTGCACTGATCGAGCCACTGCTCACTTTCCGGCTCAGCTGCCCATCACAATGCATCTCTAGGCAAAGAGGTTTGAAATCTCCGGATACGTCGATATTAATGACCGACGCGGTTTGTGGAGAAACCACTGCGTGCCTAGAATCATGAAAGCCCTCAGTCTGGCCGTTATCGATATTAACGACCGGCGCAGCTTGGAGGCGGCGGTGCCTCCTCGTCGTCGGACGACTCCACGGGCGCCGGCTCAGGCGGCTCGTCGTCAGTGCGGCTGGTGGTGGCGAAGCTGTGGAGGCTCGGATCGCACGATGACGTCCCAGTAGGGCGCCTCCGTGTTGAAAGGAGGCACGTGGCTACGCCCCTTCTCCGTCACTGCGTCTGCGACGTCCGAGTCCCACATCGCCCGGATGTAGTCCAGCCTCGCCTGACCGGTGAGGGGCGCCGCAACCGGGACGCTGTCCAGTTTGACCAGTCAGCCGTCCGGCAGGCTACGGTCTACGGGCAGAGCGAGGAAGTTGCACACGAGCTACTCCACCTCCTCCACTGTCATGGGACGACGGTCGTTGGCCTGCGGGGCTGGAGGAGGCGGAGGGGGTGGTGGTGGCAGCGCCACAGCCCTAGCCGCCGCAATCCGGATCCCCTGGATCCGGAGTAGCTCGTTACGGCGTTGGCAGCGCACCAACGATATCGCGTCAAGGCGTCGGCGCCGCTCGTGGTCCTTCGCGGTGGGCTGGTAACCTGGCCCACGGCGGTGCATCGTAGCTGTGCGACTACAAGGAAATGAAGAGGGCGGTGGTGGAGTGTGTGAGACAAGAGGGCCGGTGGTGGCTTTTTAAAGCCGGTCGAAGGAGTGGAGATGCCGTCGCCATTAACGCCAAGACGACATGCATACCGCCGCATGGCTCTACGGCGCTGCATCGAGGCGATGCTTCACTGCGCCGCCCACCTAGCCACTGAAACGATGCGCCGCCTGACGGCCCGTGCAACGATGCGATGACTCGGCACTGAAACGACGAGGCGCCTGCATCGCTGCCGCGTGCGGTCAAATCTCGACACGTCGTTTCGTGTGGCTGACGGGCGGGCCATATCTGTCGGAGGCTCGGGCCGGACAGTGTCCAGCACCGCGAAAGCAGCACCCAACTTTGGAGGCCCTGTTGGCGGCGTCAGACAGTTTTCGGGCCGGACAAAGGCTTTGCGACCCCGTCCCCCCCCCCCCCCCCCCCCCGGTGTGGCCTGTTTTTCTGTCCGGGGCCCTAATAGAGCTTTAGGGTCCCTATTGCGACCTCCCGGTGGAGATGCTCTGAGGGCCCCTTTGATTCAAAGAATATCATAGGATTTTTGTAGGATTAGATCCTATAGAAATTTTTCTTATAAAAGATGTTTGATTTGTAGGATCATATCCCATATCTCATAAAAAATAATCCCATAGAAATCTGGTAGTGTAAATCCCATAGGAAAAAAATAATAGGTCATACCTCATAAAAAATTCCTTCATTACAATCAAAGAAAGTTACACTTCCTATAGGATTCAACTAGACATGACATCCCATTCCTGTTAGTTTCATATTCCTATAGATTTCCTATCCTATGAATCAAAGGAGCCCTGATTGAGAAACATCGACCGACCAGATCATTTTTGTTTAAGATCACATTTCTTTTGTTCAATAATAGTGTTTCGATCATTTCCCTCAATGTTCAGTTAGTAGTTCTTTGAAATTTAGGTCACCTGTTATTATTTATATTTGTTTTTGTTTATTTTATATCTAAAGCATACTTTCATGAGGGAGCTACGGGCCTCCTCAGAGCTCAGACAAATCCGGCCGTCCTATAGACGTTTGCTTCGATCGTGGCCGTCCGTTTTTTCACGCGGTGGCAGCACCCGTAATTCCGTCGAACTCTAGGGGCAAAATAGTCATTTCATGTCTGTTCTATATAAGCCCCATCCCACACGGTAGAAAACCCTAGCTGCTCGTCCCGCACCCCCGCCCCCTCGCGCTCTTCCTCCCCTCACCGTCCCCACCTCCCTCGCTCTTGCTCGCTCGAGCCACAGCGCGCGGCTGGTTTGCCTCCGACCAGCTCGAGCAAGGCGTGGCCATGGAGGCGCAGGCGCAGGCCCGGAGGCGACATTGCAGTGGCGGCGGCGCGTGGCCCGCGTCCTGGAGGCAGCCGGCGGTCTTGGAGTCGGAGCTGGCGGCGCCGCGGTCGTGCTGAGCTCCTGGAGGCGGCGTAGCTGCGGAGGATGCGTCCACGACCGCGGTGGTGGGGGCACGGGCCAGATCTGGTCCATCTAGGGCCCGATCTGGGTTCGTGCCGCGCCACCGCGCCGCCGTCTCCTCTCTGCCCGGCGCCAGGCTACAATACACGCAGCGCGCCTCCTCGCTTCTGAACCCTAGGGGAGATATTTCTCGATCTAGGGTTTTCGAGCAGTCCCGCCGTCCCCGATTGGTTGTCGTCGCCGCCGCATCTACTGCCGATTCGGGGCCCACGAGCTTCGTCCGCGCAGGAAGGAGGCGTGACCGTGAGAGCGCCTCCGAGGAGCGGTGCTATGCGCCAGTTCGTCGGGAAGGACGGCGGCTTGCATCACAGCTGCCTGGAGAGCGGGGGAGCATGCACGGCCAGCAGCATAAACAAATCCCAGGTTTCTGTCTCTCTCTCCTTTTTTTCTGGTACGCATCCACGGTGAGCTCCTCCTCTGATTTTCTCTCTCTCTCCTGTCTCACAGCCTCTCTCTCACCAGTCAGCGGCGGCGCCGCGGCGGCGGAGCACGCGAGGAGTTCGACCTCCACCAGCGGTCCCTTACTCCATGTTGACCAGCGGCGGTGGCATCTCATCGCTGGTGCGTCCCTAGCCGCGTGAAGGTCCTCCGGCTTCCATCCTCCTGTAGCGAACCTCCAGCCACTCCTTCCTGTACGCATCTCAACCAAGGTGATGTGCATGCTCTCCTAGCTCTCTTATGTTTTGTGTGTGAATCTAAAAATGTCAGGCTATTAACTGTAATTTGGTGTGCTATGAATGAAGAATAGGGAAAAAATTACCTAGGTTACTACCCAATCTGCTAAGAAAGATGGCATGCCACTCCTTCCTGTACGCATCTCAACCAAGGTGATGTGCATGCTCTCCTAGCTCTCCTATGTTTTGTGTGTGGATCTGAAAATGTCAGGCTATTAACTATAATTTGGTGTGCTATGAATGAAGAATAGGAAAAAAATTACCTAGGTTACTACCCAATCTGCTAAGAAAGATGGCATGTTGTCATGCCAATTGAACTATTGGGGTGCAGAATTGTCATTCATCTCTATTTTTTTTGTTCAGTCGGATATATGGAAGAAAAAGATGAACTTCTACAAAGTTTGGGCCTTAATCTTGATGCTGCACATGTCATGGTTATAAAATTTTCAGATCTAAATCGTAGTGCAAGCTTGGATCTTTCACTTTATTTAGAGAAAAGTATCATATAATACAATATACAGGGTACTATATAATATAACATTATATCCAGCAAAACTGTATGCTTTCCTGACTGTTTTTCTGTAATACCAAACTGCAAGAGTAATCTCAAACCCAAGTTCTGTAAGCATGCATATAGCTATCATGACACCTGATTGACATATTAGGAAAGCAACAATAGTACTCCTGGCATGTGTATTTTGTAAGCAAGCATGTTATGACATTTTTTTCTTTGTTTTGTAGGAAGAGATTACTACCTTCAATTACTGCCCCGATCACTCATTAGTGTGAATGAAATTATGGCAACACAGATTGCTACTAACTGGATGTGAGTTGGTTTTGAGGTAATGTCCTTTTTGATAGAAAATACCAAATTATATGTATTTTCTAATGTTTAGATAAAATCCATGGTGAAATGATTTCTACATATATCTAAGGACAAAAAAAAACTATTGTACTGCTTTTGCTTGAAATTGTTCACGCACAATGAAACTATTGTTCAAATCATATTATCGAGACCATATGCTTTAAAGAATTATTTGATTCTGCTACTTACAATGAGTCTACCTCACATCCCAGTGCCCACTGGCACCAAAACTCATATCTTCTTCCTGGTTATTTTCTTCCTTCTCTCTCCCACTGCCCTATATTCCTTAAAGAACATGTCCAGGTTATAGTTGGAATAATTAGTCTAGGTATCAAGTACTGTTGTTCGCACAAGTTTTTATCTATAACCCCACAGGAAATTCACTTTCTTTTGATATATGTTTGCCACCTGCCGAACACCTTCCGCCGTAGTCCTAATTCCCGAGCTTTCTCATCTTTGTGCAGATTTTTTTCTAGGCCTACAATGTGTTCAATGAAAATACACTCAGATTGTGAGGGAGGATTAATCTATGTAATTGAGGTAATTCTTTTTATGAAATTTAGCTGCAGTCAATTATAACAACCTCAAGTAGTTTGTTTAGCTATTTGAAATTTCGTAGTTACGTTGCAGGTATTGAAAGAGATCAAGATGTTCTTGATTTATATTGTCACAGATTCTCATAAATCATCTCTCTGACATTCCATTTACCAAGGAGCTGTGTCATCGATCCCTATGTGTCTTCTCAGCAGGTATGTTGCTATCTTCGTAATTTTATTTAGTTGTACCACATGTTAGCCTGACATGTAGTAGCAATGTGATGTAATTCTTAAAGTATAACACTCAGGTCCTGACTTCCTACTTTTGTATAGCCAGTTCCTACTTCTGAATGACTACCCTGAAGCATGCCTAAGAGAAGCAAATATGTGACTTCTCATGAAATGAGCTTATTAAAAAAATTATTGAAGGTTATCCTGAAGCATGCCAAAGAGAAGCACATATGTGACTTCTCATCAAATGATCATATTTCTTTGAGGTCCTTATCCTGACCGGATTTCTTGCCGCCGTTAAGAAGAGATGTCGCGGCTGCTCCCCGCTATCATGTTATTCTGTACATTGTAGTTCGACAATTCATATGCTATCTCATTGTTTTTCGTTGGTGTTTTTCCTTGATAGTTGTTAACCGAGAAATGGCCACAGGATCAAATAACAAATTATGTATGTTCGTACATATTTGTTAGAGCCCTGATTGGGTGTTATATTTTCTGTTGTTATTTCCTTAGAAATATATAGTGCATTTGTTTCCTTTATCTTACTATTAGGAACTTGGGGATGACTCTTTGACTCTTATGTTGTTTCCTTTTCATTGATCACTTAGTAGGATTGCAACTCTTTTCTCTGGTTGTTGTCGAGTAAACAACATATCTGCATGACTATAATATTACAAGCCTGTTTTGTTTCAACTGTTGTATATTAACCATCTAATTACTAATCTGTATATAATGTGACAAGTACGGGCAAAAAATTAAAAGTACCAACAGGTGCCGCGTGGCAAGCCGTGCCTTTCGAATCTAGTTTATCACAGTTGCACTTTGTTTCTTACAATAAGACATCCTCCGTACTTGCAATTCTATTTTTTTTCTTCAATTGTTGCAAATGGACTTTTGTTTTTCTGCAGCTGCACCTTTTATTAGTGCACCCTAAAAATGACTTATTATTGAGACAGTGCACTCTACATGAATCTCGGAGGGAAGGAAAGGTAAACATCCTATCTATTTCGAAATATTAAATATATACTCATGTGTCATTCAAAATAAAAAAGGCTGAATTTCTCTTGTTTACCCTCATGTGTCTTGTTGAAATATTAGGGTGGGCTTTAGACCCATCTAACAATTTCAGAAAATCCGTAAAGGCCCATGCTTGCTAGGGAAGTGGTGGGAGTTTAGTCCAACACAGCTAGTTGGGAGAGAGTTACACCAATTTATAAGGTGAGCTCCTCTCCCACTAGTATGAGTTGGTGTGAAGAGAAGAGAGGCGTTCCACACGCGCGCTCCTCCGCCGCCCGCTCGCCTCGCCACGACGCGCGTGCGCCGCGGGTTGCGGGAATCTCGCCAAGCAAATGTATTCTTTTTGTCACGCAGGATAAAGCGGCAGCTGAAACGTTTTGCCTTAATGGCGTTAATGGAGAATGAATGTGAGCTGAAACGTTTTGTCTTAAGTGTACGGAAGTTTCCAGTCCTTTCATTATGTGCGTTTCCGTTGGTCCTTTCACCTGCCTCTGAGTCAGTGAGTCTATATCAGAGAGGTCGCGCCTCTCCCGTAGACACAACACAGATCGCATCTGCTCTGCCTCTGCCTCTTCTAGACGCCGACAGACTCACTGCCGAGAAGGCTGCTGCTGACAAGAGGGCTGCCGACGAGGTCGCCGCTGTCGCCTCCGCGGCTGCTACGGCCAACTGGCCTACTGGAGGGTATAACTTGCTTATCCCGCTCCTCCTCATTTCTGTGTGCACGATACTAGTCATTTGCGTAGATGTTTGTACTATTTGTTTAGTACGTGATATTATGATCAAATATCAGTATGTGCTTAATAATGTTTACGTCATGCTCATGATTTATTCTTGGATTAATTTAATCGAAAAATTTCTTATATTCACAACAATCCAAAAACCCTAATATGTGTAGGCAATTTTCGATTCAAGGCTTTGCTGCTGCACTGAAACCGGCCCCGTTTACGGGGGACGTACTTTAAGCGTTGGCAGACCAAAACCATCTTATGGCTCACGGCAATGAACGTGTTCTGGGTCGTCGGTGTTACTCCTCCCACGGGAACGATTGCTCCTGAACAGGAGAAGGCGTTCAGGGAGGCCACCGTCGTCTTTGTTGGAGCCGTTCTGAGCGTGATCGGAGATAAGCTGGTTGATGCATATTTACATATGCGGGTTGCCAAGGACTTGTGGGAGGCACTCGAATCTAAATTCGGTGCAACCGATGCTGGAAGCGAGATGTATATTATTGAGCAGTTTCATGATTACAAGATGGTTGAAAACCGTTCTGTATTGGAAAAGGCTCATGAGATATAGTGCATCGCCATGGAGCTTGAGCTTCTTAAGTGTGATTTACCGGGAAAATTTGTCGCGGGATGCATAATCGCCAAGCTTCCTCATTCCTGAAGGAACTTTGCTACTTCTGTGAAGCATCAGAGGCGTGAATTCTCAGTAGAGGATGTCATCGGCCATCTGAGTGTCGAGCAGAATTCGAGACAAAGGACTCACCCGGAAAGGGGACCGAAGGGACTTCTGTCGCCAACATGGTACAGAAGAACTTCAACCCTCACAAGCCCAAGGGGAAGACCGGTGTCCAACATAATACCGACTTCAAGAAGAAGGGTAAGAAGACCTTCAACAAAGATAAGAAGGATAAGAAGAAAGGTGCCTGTTACACTTGTGGTTCTGAGGAACATTGGGCTCACAAGTGCCCGAACAAGTTCAAGAAGCTAGGCCAGTCTGTCAACATGATCATCAGCAACAGTGAGAATGGGGCATCTGGGTACGGTAATTTGTTTACTGTATTTTCAGTTTGTCAGACTACCGATTGGTGGATTGACACAGGTGCAAATATTCATGTATGCTCTGACATCTCATTATTTTCTTATCAGGTCACAGGGAACGGATCCGTATTGATGGGGAATGGCGCGAGTGCTTCTGTTCTTGGTGTTGGCACGGTCGATCTGAAGTTTACTTCGGGAAGGATCGTGCAGTTGAAGAACGTGCAGCATGTCCCCGCCATCAAGAAGAATCTCGTTAGTGGCTCCCTTCTCTGTAAAGAAGGGTTTAAGTTGGTCTTCGAGTCTAATAAAGTAGTTGTTATGAAATATGGACTATTTGTTGGAAAAGGTTATGAATGCGGAGGTCTGTTCCGCTTTTCCCTCGCTGATTTTTGTAATAAAGTCGTGAACAATATTCATTCGAGTGTTAATGAAACAGAAGTTTGGCATTCACGTCTTTGTCACATTGGTTTCGGTTGTATGACGCGGTTAGCAAAGTTGAATTTAATTCCGAGTTTCACTTTAGCCAAAGGTTCTAAGTGTCATTCGTGTGTGCAAGCAAAGCAACCTCGCAAGCCCCATAAAGCTGCGGAGGAGAGACACTTGGCACGTTAGAACTCATACATTCAGATCTCTGTGAGATGAATGGTGTGTTGACTAAAGCTGGAAAAAGATACTTCATGACGCTGATAGATGATTCCACTAGATATTGCTATGTATATCTGTTAAGCACTAAAGATGAGGCTCTACACTACTTTAAAATCTATAAGGCAGAAGTTGAGAATCAACTTGAAAAGAAAATTAAACGAGTTCGGTCAGATCGTGGGGGAGAGTACTTCTCTAATGAGTTTGATTATTTCTGTGCGGAACATGGTGTTATTCATGAGAGGACGCCTCCCTATTCACCCCAGTCAAATGGGGTTGCCGAACGGAAAAATCGTAATCTAATAGATTTGGTTAACGCCATGTTAAGTACATCGGGTTTATCTAAGGCATGGTGGGGGAGGCTATATTGACTTCATGTCATGTCCTGAATAAAGTTCTGACAAAGGATAGTGAAATCACTCCCTATGAGCAATGGGAGAAGAGAAGAACAACACTCTCATACTTACGTACTTGGGGCTGCTTGGCGAAAGTCAACGTGCCGATCCCCAAAAAGCGTAAGCTTGGACCAAATACCGTGGACTGCGTGGGCTACGCTAAGAATAGCGTAGGCTATAGATTTCTGGTAGTGAAATCTGAGGTACCTGACGTGAATGTCGGTACAATTATGGAGTCTAAAGATGCTACATTTTTTGAGGATATTTTTCCTATGAGAGATATGTAAAGCACTTCTATACAGGAATCTGAGCAAACTCCTGAGCCGGCCATTCCTATGGAATATTATGAACAAACACATGATGAAAATCCTGGGAAGGATGACGAGGAAACCCTTGGTAGGGCAAAAGACAGAGGACTGCAAAGTCTTTTGGTGATGATTTCCTTGTGTACCTTGTGGATGATACTCCCACTTCTATTTTCAGAAGCTTATGCATCTCCAGATGCTGATTACTGGAAAGAAGCGGTTCGTAGCGAGATGGATTCCATCATGGCTAACGGGACATGGGAAATCACCGAACGTCCCTATGGCTGTAAACCATTGGGATGCAAGTGGGTGTTCAAAAAGAAGCTTAGTCCCGATGGTACGATTGAAAAGTAAAAGGCTAGGCTTGTGGCTGAAAAAACAAACAATGCCCGAGATGTCGCCTAGAGGGGGGGTGAATAGGCGATTAACACTTTTTCTATTTAGGGGCTTGATAATTGCGGAATAAAACTAGGTGTTTAAATTAACAAGCCAACAACCTAAATTATTAGGGTTACCAATGTGCACCAACAACTTATGCTAACCAAGGCAAGCAACAAGGTGATAGCAAGATATAGACTTCAAGCACGATGGCTATCACAATGTAAATTGCATAAGTAAAAGCTCGGGTATAGAGATAACCGAGGCATGCGGAGACGAGGATGTATTCCCGAGTTCCTCCTCGTTAAGGGAGTACGTCTCGTTGGAGGGGTGTGAGCTCGCCACAAAAGGCCTACTCAAGATGCCACAAAGGCCTCACCCTATTCTCCGATGAACCGCACCCAAAGGTTTGGTTCACCTTTCACTATCGGAATCCTTCGAGGCGGATTCCGGAGCCCTTTTACACCGTTCTTGGGCACACACCCACAACTCAATTGGGGGCTCCCAAATTGTGCCGAATCTTCACAACTCGAAGTCTTCGCAACACCTCCAACCGTCTAGGGTACACAATGCACCCAAAAGGCACAAGCTCTTGGGAACACAATGCACCCAAGAGTAAAAAGCTTCTCAACCTTCAACTTCACGTATCACCGTGGGGAGAGCAACCCGATGCAACTAATGCAAAAGGCAAGAACACACCAAGTGGTCAAATCCTTCTCTCTAAAATCCAACCAAAGCAACTAATGCTATGGAGGGATTTAGTAGGAAGAACAAAGGAGGAACACCAAGAACTCGAAAATCTAGATCCCACGAGTTCCCCCCCCCCCCACTTAGAGGAGATTTTGTTTGGTGGAAATGTAGATCTAGATCTCCTCTCTCTTTTCCCTCAAATATATGCAAGAATCATGGGAGGAATTGGGAGAGGGGCAAGCTTTTCAAGGTCAACAATGGTGGGAGAGAGAGGGAAAAACGTGATTAACCCTTTGGGAAAGAAGGGGGGCTTATATAGATCCCCGAGAGAAAGAGCCGTTGCAAGAAAACTGGGACCGGATATTCCGGTTCATGTTTGGACCGGAATTTCCGCCCCCCAAGTCGCGCATCAGATGAAACCTTCTGGAGGTAACCGGATATTTCCAATTGGATATTTCCAGAAGGACCGGAATATCTGGTTTTCTGAAAACTGACAGAAACAACAAAACAAAAACTGCAATAACTTTTTCACCCGGACTCCGATTTCGATGATCTTGGGCTCGTTGGAATCGTCACAACGAGAACTATAAGAATATGCAGAGAAACATCATGGTCCATTAAGATATTATAAAAACAAATGGGGAAAGATTAAACCTCTTTTTTGAAAACCGGAAATGCCGTATCTTTTGCAATTGAAGTCCGAATGAAGTAAAACCAATTTTGTTGGAAAGAGGACGACAAATGCTACCCTTGGAAATGGTAAACAAGCAATGGAGATTTTGTAAAGAAATGGAAGAGAGAAATCTTCCGCATGGATGAACCGGCAAAATCTCCAATACCGAAAACGCAATAGGGGACGCATATGAAAACCGTTTTCGGTGAACTTGGCCTTGTCATGACGAGCACAACAAGCACCAAGACCACACCACGATAAGAGACAAATAAGAACCAATAAAGATGATTGCATGGATGCAAAGGTTTGTGCTATCTACAACGATACGATCACGATATTCGGTCGAGAGCTCCTCTTGATAGTACGGCTATCTATCCTATAACCCGGTCTTTCCACTAACATCATGAGACCGGTAAAATAGAAACCCTATCAAGATCATATATTTGCCTTGCGCATTAATCCAATTGAGGTTGATGAAGATGATCTTCATCTCCTAAATATGCACCACCTTTTTTGATTGCGCTTCGCTTGGTGAAGATTCACATGATACTCCGCCATACACCAAGATGGGAGAAGCACTCTTCGGCATAACTTCACTTGGACTTGAGTGTTGATCAACACGCACTTAGCCTTGATCAACACATACTTTTCTTTCCTTAGCCTTGACTCCAACATATGGAGATCAAGCAACTCAAATGGACACACCTATAAATATAGCTCAATACAAACATTAGTCCATAGAGATTGTCATTAATTACCAAAACCACACATGGGGGCAACCATGCACTTTCAATCTCCCCCATTTTGGTAATTGATGACAATCCCTTATAAGATGGTTTATATAACGAATAGAGCATCCTTGCAAGACAAACGAGCAAGGATGCAAGCGCATGCATGGCAAATGCAACAAAAGCATAAAACCCAAATTCCCTTAAACCCTCTAAACTTCTCCCCCATTGGCATCGATTGCCGAAATGGGAAGAAAAATTTAGAGAGCCAATATAATATGAGTTCCTCCATAAAGGTGATGACAATCCCTTTTAACGAAAAATTAGAGGAAATCAAACTATATTGAGGATCAAAAGATTGCAAAGAAATGAGTTCATTTTAAACATCTCCACAAAGGAGAAAAGCAATCAAAAGATCCAAAGCGAGAGTTCTAAATAAAAACGGAGAAGCTCCCCAATGTTCATGCACAAATGAGGAGTGCACAAATATGGTATCCTTGCTCCCCCAAAATCATCTAGAACACGCAACAAGTGCAAGAGTGCATATTGCAAAAGCAAATCATAGCACTTGCACCAAAGATGTGGTTGAGCCATAAGAAGATATCAATTTTCAAAAATTCATCATAAGATAGGCCCAACCGAAATAAAGAGAAGATCTTTTAAAGAAATATGTTCACATGCTTAGTGATACCAATTGGAAACTAAAACCAATTGAAAATGCCAAAAAGCTAGTGAGAGTATTTAGCCAAATGAAAAACACCATGCTCACCATGGTAGGCATGAAGTCAAAGATCTTCAACAAATAAATGAGTGTGTAAAGATATCAATAAACATAAGACAAGCACTCATGAGATAAAATTGGAGCCACCAAAGAATTATAGATGAAAACAAGCTAGCTCAAAAGAATTAGGATACCAACTAAAAGGTGACCTCTCTCATATGTATAGGTTTCTAATTAGACAAACCATTGAAGATATACATCCACAAAGAAACATATACATACGAAATGGTTTGGGAAAAGGAGAACAAGGTATCCAAAGGGAAGTCATAAATATACAAACAATATTGTTGCTTAAAAGCATAGCACATAGCTCAAATTTATCTCATTGTATATAAATGAACTTCAAATATATCAAATGCATCACACATATCACAAGGGAACAAGAGATAGTGGAGATGCTTTGAGTTAGGCAACAAGTATCACAAGGAAATAACATCAATTGAAGAAAAGGTTTTTGCAAATTCTTCACACATATCACAAAGATATATTAAGTGAAGGAAAAAGCCAAAACCACAACAATTACACATAAAAGCTTTCATGCCAAGAGGCAACCTACACAAGGTTGAAAACTAGAGAAGTAAGCATGGGATAGATACTTGTTACCGATATGACATTGGTGATGAAGAAGATGATTCTTTGTTAGTCATCAAAGCTTGACTCCTAAGATCACATGGTGAGAACACCTCCCTTATGAATGAGGCAAGCATCCAAAGCATATCCATTGTACCTAAAACACAATTAGAGTACAAAATGGTTCCCAAACTCATTGGGTCCCATAGTAGTTAGATAAACTACAATATATAGGAAATACTCCACATAAATATGTGCATATAGATATGAAATTGAATTTCATGCACATCTTAGCCGATTTAGGATTCGGTGGAGTATCCCCTATATATTGGATCAAGAAAGGCTAGCATGCCATATAAAATATATATGAGTAAATATGCAAGCATAGACTACAAGAACCAAACAAGATACAATTCGGACAAAAACACCAAGTCAACCAAGAAGAGAGCACACCAAGGTGTGACACAAAAAGGTTGTCCAAATTATATCAAAATCCAAATCAACATATGATTGAGGAAAAATCAAATCAACAAATGATTGATTCCAAAACACATCAACACATGAAGTGTGATAATCAAATCAACACAACAAATGATCGATAAGACACGAATTGAAAGTAAGATACCAATTAAAAACAAAAAATACAAACTAGGAGAAAGAATACCAAGAAGAGGATAAAGCTTGACCGAAATCAAGAAAAGTAAGATAAAGCAAAAAGGTATCAAGACTCCCACAATAAATATCAATTGGGACAAATATCTATGGAGGAGATATTAAATTCCAATTAATACCAATTGAAGGTACCAACACAAAGAATCAAATGTCAATTGAAAGGATAAAAAATTGATAGATAGGTTAGTGTTCTAAATAAAAAGGAATGCTTCCCCAATATTCATGCATTATCTTTGCTATTTGCATTTGAATACAAAATGCATGCACAAGGGATCATTACTCTCCATATTTTATTTACAACACTAAACACTACCAATTGAAAAATAGGATCCATTCAAAAGGCAAGGAAGGCAATAGATAAAGCAAATCAACGCAAGAGCCAATGTGAGGATGGTCTACAAAATCCACCACAATTACTAGTATCACTTGTCATGGACAAGGAGTATATAGAGATATTTCTCGGTGGTATAAAGGAATGATGTTCAAGACCAACTTCACAACAAATAAGCATATGGCAAGAGATAAGAAATAAAACGTAAGAAATGAGAAATATGGCGTTTTATTTCGAAAAAGGTTTGTTGGTAGTTTCAACTATTCGAACCAACCGGCCAAGCCATGGTTAAAATAAGATGAAACAAATGGTTTCTCACATAATATATGAAAATGCATATTAGAGAAAAACCACACCAAGCAAACTCACACAAACAAGAACCAAAGGGAAACCACAAAGGAAAATTGGAACTTGTTTGAGCAAACATGCCACATAGGAAATAGATAATGTACTATATAAAATCTAAGTGGCAAACCTCAAATGTTCACATTTTTATGGGATTGTAATATGCACATAGCTTATTACTCCCCCATAATGTGATGATTCATTTTATTTTTAAACAAGAGGCAAATAAAACCAACTAGAGAAATTAATGGACATTGTAGAATTTGAATTTCTCATGAATATGACATACCACATAGTAGCTAGATAATATGAAATATCAATACTAGGTGGTGTGCCTCATGTACACACATTTTTAGGTTTGTGAGGTGCACAAAGCACATCACTCCCCCAAAATGGGATAGTCCATTAATATCTCAAAAAGCCAAATGGAATCCACACAAGATTCAATAAAGCTCAACACGAAGTTACACAAACATGATACACAACTATCATACACAACCTTGACTAACAAGACAAGTAGGAAAGTAGCATATCATATAAAAGCACATGCTAGAAACAAAACTAACACATGCAAGGGAGCAAGCAACTTTCAATGTATATATATGAATTAAGTACTTGTTACCGTAAGGAGGAAGCATTGGATATGAGATAGATATGTGGTAATCCAATTGACTTGGCTTGAGAAATAAACCCATGAAGATCCCTTAATTCTTCAAAAATAGCCAAGTCACCAATGTCCTCCACATCAACCTATTGATCAAGTTTGAGCTTGTTGGTCCCCAACCAAGTTGGGTCCTAAGAGGTTAGTCACAATAGGCTTGGGAACCCAAATGGTGCTTTTCTTGACACCACTTTGAGCTCCCACATATTTGGCAAACACATTGCCATTTCTATCCTTCCCAAGAGAATAAGCATCATCAACTATAATAGGGTTGGATACGGTACCGTTAGTGCATGAAGAAGCAAAATGACCTTTGCCACGGCAAAGGTAGCAACACCGACTCTTCTTCTTCTTAATAGGCTCCTCAACTTGAGGAGCATTGGCTTGAGTCTTCTTAGGAGGTGGCCGTTGTTCAACTCGTGGTTGAGCACGAGATTGAACAAGAGGCCGCTTCCCTAGTTGCTTCTCACTAGGAGGCTTCTTCTTCATTGGGCAATCCCGAACGTGGTGCCCTTCAACCTTGCACTTGAAGCAAGTGATCTTGGCCGGATTCTTGACTTGAACTTGGCCATTCTTCTTGTTGAACTTGGACTTGTTCTTGATGTTGGGGTTGAATCCAAGTCCACTCTTGTCACTAGGGGATTGTTGCACACTAAACATGTTGTCAAGTGCACGCTTCCCTTCATGACGCTTTTCCAAGTCATTCTTCAAAGAAGTAACTTGGGCCTTGAGGTCTTTTATTTCCTCTACATGGTTAGTGGCAACAAATGCACTAGAGGAAGTAGAGGCTTCATTGTTATGACAACAAGGCAAAGCAAGTAATTCATCACAAGATGTACCAATATTTTTAGTTGATGAACTACTAGGACTAGCACATGGCAATATAGCATTTTTAGGTAAAGTTGTGCTAATATCCACATGAGGCTCACAAGATGTTTCCTTGGTAGTGATTGCCTCATAAGCTAACTTAAGACTAGCATAGGATGCTAGAAGATCATCATTAGAGCTAGATAGCTTTTCATGACTTTCTTCCAACACCCTATACTTGCTTGTTAGCAAGTCAAGTTGAGCCCTTAGCTCAACATTCTCCTTCAAAGTGGATGCTTCACAAGAAATAGAGTTAGTAGCACAAGCATCATTGACCTTAGGAATAGAAGAAGACAACTTGTCAAGCTCATTATTTAATCTAGCATTTTCCATTTTAAACACTTTATATTTTGCATGAGCATGATCACGTTCTTTAATGATTTTAGCAATTATTTCATTATGAGACTCCTCGATAGATTCTAGTTTCTCCTCTAGAGAAGCACGAGCCTCATGCTCTTCCTCAAGAGCATCTTCTAACGATGCCTTCTCCATAGCATCATCTCTTTCAATCTTACCCTTTTCTTCAAGGCTTGCTTCCAAAGCCTCAATAGTTTCCCCGCGCTCAATTAGCGTTTCCATAATTTCAAAGAGGATAGCTTGAGCATTTTTATTTTTAGGAAGGGCTTTAAGAATCATTAGACCTTTATTTTGAAGGAGAGCATTAACCTTTTCCATATCATCTTCTTCATCATTATTATCATTATCATCACTAGAAGAAGATTTAGCCATAAGGCAATGAGTGATGGATGAAGAAGAATATTTTTGAACTACTCAAGTTCAAATCTTGTTCCACAATTAATTTGGTTTCCTCTACATTAATATTCATGCAAGAGTTAGAGGGAACACAAGCATTTTTATCATTGGAACAAGATAAAGCAAGCATATCATCATTAGATTTATCTAAGCAATTTTTGGATGACATTTATATTGTTATGTGTGTTTAGGTCCAAAGAAGAGGCATTGCAACACGATAGGGATAAAAGATCATAAAAATGAGCTCACTATCAATATTGCAAAACCTATCACTACTCACCATCACATTAGTTTGTGGCTTACCACATTTTGGTGAAGTAGATGAAGACGAGAGCTCGTCACGGCCGGAGGTGGAGGGAGAACAATCATCCTCAATAGAGTTGGACACTCCATATTTTTCTTGAAGCTTGGTCCAAAGCTCATGAGCGTCCCGTAGAGGCAAGATTGACTCAAACACTACAACACTCACAAATTTGCAAAACTCATTAGAGGCTAGAGCATCTAGATATAAGTTTTTCTCACCCTCTAAAGTCATACTTTCGTAGTCCTTTGGAGGAGAAAAACCTATATCTAAGATACGCTCAATATTGGGGTCCAAGACCCGAAAGTGACTAAGCATATGAGTTTTCCAAACATTAAAATTTGTGCCATTGAATATAAACATGGAATCGTGCACTAATCCTCTAAACAACATCTTTACTCTCTAGGCGGTAAAGCCAAACAAGAGAGACGAGGCTCTGATACCAATTGAAAGAACAAACAATGTCCCGAGATGTCGCCTAGAGGGGGGGGGGTGAATAGGCGATTAACACTTTTTCTATTTAGGGGCTTGATAATTGCGGAATAAAACTAGGTGTTTAAATTAACAAGCCAACAACCTAAATTACTAGGGTTACCTATGTGCACCAACAACTTATGCTAAGCAAGGCAAGCAACAAGGTGATAGCAAGATATAGACTTCAAGCATGATGGCTATCACAATGTAAATTGCATAAGTAAAAGCTCGGGTATAGAGATAACCGAGGCACGCGGAGACGAGGATGTATTCCCGAGTTCCTCCTTGTTAAGGGAGTACGTCTCGTTGGAGGGTTGTGAACTCGCCACAAGAGGCCTACTCAAGATGCCACAAAGGCCTCACTCTATTCTCCGATGAACCGCACCCAAAGGTTTGGTTCACCTTCCACTATCGGAATCCTTCGAGGCGGATTTCGGAGCCCTTTTACACCGTTCTTGGGGCACACACCCACAACTCAATTGGGGGCTCCCAAATCGTGCCGAAGCTTCACAACTCGAAGTCTTCGCGGCACCTCCAACCGTCTAGGGTACACAATGCACCCAAGAGGCACAAGCTCTTGGGAACACAATGCACCCAAGAGTAACAAGCTTCTCAACCTTCAACTTCACGTATCACCGTGGGGAGAGCAACCCGATGCAACTAATGCAAAAGGCAAGAACACACCAAGTGGTCAAATCCTTCTCTCTAAAATCCAACCAAAGCAACTAATGCTATGGAGGGATTTAGGAGGAAGAACAAAGGAGGAACACCAAGAACTCCAAAATCTAGATCCCACGAGTTCCCCCCCACTTAGAGGAGATTTTGTTTGGTGGAAATGTAGATCTAGATCTCCTCTCTCTTTTCCCTCAAAGATATGCAAGAATCATGGGAGGAATTGGGAGAGGGGCAAGCTTTTCAAGGTCAACAACGGTGGGAGAGAGAGGGAAAAACGTGCTTACCCCTTTGAGGAAGAAGGGGGCCTTATATAGATCCCCAAGAGAAAGAGTCGTTGCAGGAAAACTGGGGCCGGATATTCCGGTTCATGTTTGGACCGGAATTTCCGCCCCCCAAGTCACGCACCAGATGAAACCTTCTGGTGGTAACCAGATATTTCCAATCGGATACTTACAGAAGGACCGGAATATCCAGTTTTCTGAAAACTGACAGAAATAACAAAACGAAAACTAAAATAACTTTTTCATCCGGAATCCGATTTCGATGATCTTGGGCTCGTTGGAATCGTCACAATGAGAACTACAAGAATATGCGTAGAAACATCATAGTCCAACAAGATATTATAAAAACAAATGGGGAAAGGTTAAACCTCCTTTTTGAAAACCGGAAATGCCGTATCTTTTGCAATTAAAGTCCGAATGAAGTAAAACCAATTTTGTTAGAAAGAGGACGACAAATGCTACCCTTGGAAATGGCAAACAAGCAATGGAGATTTTGCAAAGAAATGAAAGAGAGAAATCTTCCGCACGGATGAACTGGCAAAATCTCCAATACCGAAAACGCAATAGGGGACGCATATGAAAACCGTTTTTGGTGAACTTGGCCTTGTCATGACGAGCACGACAAGCACCAAGACCACACCACGATAAAAGACAAATAAGAACCAATAAAGATGATTGCATGGATGCAAAGGTTTGTGCTCTCTATGACAATACGATCACGATATTCGGTCGAGAGCTCCTATTGATAGTACGGCTATCTATCATATAACCCGGTCTCTCCAGTAACATCATGAGACCGGTAAAATAGAAACCCTATAAAGATCATACCTTTGCCTTGCGCATTAATCCAATTGAGGTTGATGAAGACGATCTTCATCTCCTCAAGATGCACCACCTTTTTTGATTGCGCTTCGTTTGGTGAAGATTCACATGATACTCCGCCATACACCAAGATGGGAGAAGCACTCTTCGGCATAACTTCACTTGGACTTGAGTGTTGATCAACACGCACTTAGCCTTGATCAACACATACTTTTCTTCCCTTAGACTTGACTCCAACATATGGAGATCAAGCAACTGAAATGGACACACCTACAAATATAGCTCAGTAAAAACATTAGTCCATAGAGATTGTCATTAATTACCAAAACCACACATGGGGTCAACCATGCACTTTCAGTGGCCAAGGGCTATTTCCAGAAAGAAGAGGAAGATTTCTTTGATACTTATTCACCTGTGGCCAGACTGACCACCATACGAGTATTACTCTCTCTGGCAGCCTCGCATGGTCTTCTCGTCCACTAGATGGATGTTAATACGGCTTTCCTAAATGGAGAGCTAGACGAGGAAATCTATATGCAACAGGCAGATGGCTTTGTAATAGATGGTTAGGAAGGAAAGGTGTGTAAGTTACTGAAATCTTTATATGGCCTGAAACAAGCACCTAAGCAATGGTATGAGAAGTTCAATAGAACTTTAACATTTGTTGGCTTTGTTGTTAATGAAGCTGACAAATGCGTATACTATCGCCATGGTGGGGGCGAAGGAGTTATATTGTGCTTGTATGTTGATGGCATACTGATATTTGGGACCAACCACAAATTCATTGAGGAGGTTAAGTCGTTTTTATCTCAGAACTTTGAGATGAAGGACCTTGGTGTGGCTGATGTTATCTTGAACATCAAGCTATTGAGAGATAATGAAGGTGGGATTACACTTCTGCAATCCCATTATGTTGAGAAGGTTTTGAGTCGTTTTGGATATTCGGACTGCAAAACTTCTCCAACACCATATGATCCTAGTGTGCAGATTCGAAAATTTGAAGGCACGGCTAAGGATCAGCTGAGATACTCTCAAATAATTGGTTCACTCATGTACCTAGCAAGCGCTACAAGGCCTGACATCATGTTTGCTGTGTGCAAACTGAGCCAGTTTGTTTCCAATCCGGGTGATGTGCATTGGCGTGCTGTTGAAAGAATTATGCGCTATCTAAAAGGTACTGTGAACTATGGACTTCACTATTCTAGATACCCATCAGTGCTTGAAGGGTATTGTGATGCGAATTGGATCTCTGATGCTGATGAGATGAAAGCCACAACGGGATATGTATTTACTCTTGGAGGTGGCGCTGTTTCCTGGAAGTCTTGCAAGCAAACGATCCTAACGAGATCGACAATGGAAGCAGAATTAACAGCATTAGACACATCTGGTGTCGAAGCAGGATGGCTTCGAGATCTTTTGATGGACTTGCCAATTGTTGAAAAGCCAGTACCGGCTATCCTTATGAACTGCGATAATCAGACAGTTATTATCAAGGTAAAGAGTTCAAAGGACAACATGCAGTCCAACAAACACATAAGAATGAGAATAAAAGCTGTCAGACATTTAAGAAACTCAGGAGTAATACCGTTGGATTATATCCAGTCGGCTAAGAATCTGGCAGATCTCTTTACTAAAGGGCTATCACGTGCTGTGATAGAAAATGCATCGAGGGAGATGGATATGAGACCACATGAGTTGCCATAGTAGTAACCTAACCTATGTGATCGGAGATCCCGTGAAGTAGGACCTGGGAAAACAAGCTAGTGGTTAACTAAGGAAGTATTTTTACTAACCCACTCCGTTTATGATGCAATACTACTCTCGGTAACTGTATGGCAGGTTAACTGTTGTCTTAATGTGTTCCAAGGCTTCTTTGAGCAAGATGCTATCCTACAGAGCGATCTTTGGAGAAACACACCTATATGAGCCTGACTGCTGGTCACAGTCAATGAGATTGGGGTGATCTTTAATAAGTTAATGAATAGGCCAGGAGTGTGACTAATATGCTCCACCCAAGGGGTCAGCCTTCGGCAGCCTAGTACTGGTAAGACATTTGGTGAAACTACTTTACGCCAAACTAACAATTCAATGCATAGTCCATTGTTCAGTTGTGAAGGAGTGTAGCTATCTGCTCTAGGTGGATGTTCAACCTTAACGGGTCTCCACTGAAAATGCTGGTATATCAAAACAATGTTTGGAACAGAGGACAACATCATGGGCCTTTGGGATCTGGTGCGGGATTGTTGAAATATTATGGTGGGCTTTAGGCCTATGTAACAATTTCAGAAATCCCTAAAGGCCCATGTTGGCTAGGGAGGTGGTGGGAGTTTAGTCTCACACGGCTAGTTGGGAGAGAGTTGCACCAATTTATAAGGTGAGCTCCTCTCCACTAGTATGAGTTGGTGTGAAGAGAAGAGAGACGTTCCACAAGCGCGCTCCTCCTCCTCCGCTGTCCGCCCGCCTCGCCTCGTCACGACGCACGCGCGCCGCGGGTTGCGGGAATCTCGCCGAGCCGGTGTATTCTTTTTGTCATGCAGGAATAAAGCGGCAGCTGAAATGTTTTGCCTTAATGGCGTTAATAGAGAATGAATGTGAGCTGAAATATTTTGTCTTAAGTGCTCTTAAGTACGGAAGTTTCCAGTCCTTTCATTATGTGTATTTCCGTTGGTCCTTTCGCCTGCCTCTGATTCTATATCAGAGAGGTCGCGCCTCTCCCATAGACATAACACAGATCGCATCTGATATGCCTCTAAGCGCTCCCGCTCTTGTCGTTCCTCTCGCCGCTGCTGCCCGCCGGTGATCCCATCCCGTCTACCGCGTACACGGCCGACAGGAGAGCAGGCCTCCGAAACCCCGCCTCTCCAGATCCTGTACGGGAGAGGGGCGATTAGGTTTTTGGGGAGCGTCTCCTACGCGAATGCTCGCCTTTGTTCGTCTACTTCCACTACATCGTCTTCGTTCGCGTCGCCTACTTTATCGCCATGAGCACCGACGCCGACAGACTCGCTTCCGAGAAGGCTGCTGCTGACAAGAGGGCTGCCGACGAGGCCGCCGCCGCCTCCGCGGCTGCTACGGCCAACTGGCCTACTGGAGGGTATAACTCGCTTATCCCGCTCCTCCTTATTTCTGTGTGTGCGATACTAGTCATTTGCGTAGATGTTTCTACTATTTGTCTAGTACGCGATAATATGATCAAATATCAGCATGTGCTTAGTAATGTTTACTTCATGCTCATGATTTATTCTTGAATTAATTTAATCGAAAAATTACTTATATTCACAACATGTCTTTCATCGTTTATATATCATTCCATTGTTTGCACTCATATATTACTCTACAAAGTCTAAATTAATTTGTGATTGTATCTTATGTAAATATAAATACATATTTACTGTTAATTTTGAATAGGTTGTGATGGTGACGGTAGGTTTATGGATTCTCAAATATTCGCACACGGCCTAGGATCAGCAACTAACAAACCGACAATACGACCCAACTCCAGATCTCTGACCTGATCGGCCTTGTTCTTTCTTCAAGATAATTTTTTTGGAGAGGAGGTTGAAACCCCGGCCTCACAAATCATTTATTTATTATTCAATAAAGTCTGACAAAAGAATGCATTGATCAAACCGGAGCCACCATTCCAGACGACATATGTCGCTAAACCTAACAACTTGATGTTGGGGTGGTCATGACCGGGACCATCACCTGATCTCACGCCGATGCCCGACCATCTAAACCCAGAGGCCTCACCAAACTGCCATACAGCGAGCCATGAGCATAAAGCGGACCAGCATAACCCGCACCACATGTGAACATATGTATCACATGTGGTATTTCTTAGCATATATATACGCTGCGTTTCTTGTCCAATTCTAGCTCGACCTTGAATTTGTCTTCTTATTGGTGCGAAGGCATAGCCCATTTTTAGTTCTTCACCTCTATGTTTTGTATCCAATGGAAATTGCACAT
>QRDG01000495.1:405113-439271 GCA_012064385.1 Puccinellia tenuiflora
GAGAGACACTTGGCACCGTTAGAACTCATACATTCAGATCTCTGTGAGATGAATGGTGTGTTGACTAAAGGTGGAAAGAGATACTTCATGACGTTGATAGATGATTCCACTAGATATTGCTATGTATATCTGTTAAGCACTAAAGATGAGGCTCTACACGACTTTAAAATCTATAAGGCAGAAGTTGAGAATCAACTTGAAAAGAAAATTAAATGAGTTCGGTCAGATCGTGGTGGAGAGTACTTCTCTAATGAGTTTGATTCTTTCTGTGTGGAACATGGTGTTATTCATGAGAGGACGCCTCCCTATTCACCCCCGTCAAATGGGGTTGCTGAACGGAAAACCGTACTCTAACAGATTTGGTTAACGCCATGTTAAGTACATCGGGTTTATCCAAGGCATGGTGGGGGGAGGCTATATTGACTTCATGTCATGTCCTGAATAAAGTTCCGACAAAGGATAGTGAGATCACTCCCTATGAGCAATGGGAGAAGAGAAGAACGACGCTCTCATACTTACGTACTTGGGGCTGCTTGGCGAAAGTCAACGTGCCAATCCCCAAAAAGCATAAGCTTGGACCAAAGACCGTGGACTGCGTTAATTTGGGCTACGCTAAGAATAGCGTAGGCTATAGATTTCTGGTAGTGAAATCTGAGGTACCTGACGTGAAGGTCGGTACAATTATGGAGTCTAAAGATGCTACATTCTTTGAGGATATTTTTCCTATGAGAGATATGCAAAGCACTTATAGACAGGAATCCGAGGAAACTTTTGAGCCTGCCATTACTATGGAATATTATGAACAAACACATGATAAAAAATCCTGAGAAGGATGACGAGGAAAACCCTTGGTAGGGGCAAGAGACAGAGGACTGCAAAGTCTTTTGGTGATGATTTCCTTTTGTATCTTATGGATGATACTCCCACTTCTATTTCAGATGCTTACGCATCTCCAGATGCTGACTACTGGAAAGAAGCGGTTCGTAGCGAGATGGATTCCATCATGGCTAACGGGACATGGGAAATCACCGAACGTCCCTATGGCTGTAAACCATTGGGATGCAAGTGGGTGTTCAAAAGGAAGCTTAGGCCCGATGGTACGATTGAAAAGTACAAGGCTAGGCTTGTGGCCAAGGGTTATTCCCAGAAAGAAGAGGAAGATTTTTTTGATACTTATTCACCTGTGGCCAGACTGGCCACCATACGAGTATTACTCTCTTTGGCGGCCTCACATGGTCTTCTCGTCCACCAGATGGATGTTAAGACGGCTTTCCTAAACGGAGAGCTAGACGAGGAAATCTATATGCAACAGCCAGATGGCTTTGTAATAGATGGCCAGGAAGGAAAGGTGTGTAAGTTACTGAAATCTTTATATGGCCTGAAACAAACACCTAATCAATGGCATGAGAAGTTCAATACAACTTTAGCACTGTTGGCTTTGTTGTTAATGAAGCTGACAAATGCGTATACTATCGCCATGGTGGGGCGAAGGAGTTATACTGTGCTTGTATGTTGATGACATACTGATATTTGGGACCAACCTCAAAGTCATGGAGGAGGTTTAAGTCGTTTCTATCTCAGAACTTTGAGATGAAGGACCTTTGTGTGGCTGATGTTATCTTGAACATCAAGCTAGTGAGAGATAATGAAGGTGGGATTACATTTCTGTAATCCCATTATGTTGAAAAGGTTTTGAGTCGTTTTGGATATTCGGACTGCAAAATTTCTCCAACACCATATGATCCCAGTGTGCGAATTCGAAAGTTCGAACGCAGAGCTAAGGATCAACTGAGATACTCTCAACTCATTGGTTCACTCATGTACCTAGCTAGCGCTACAAGGCCTGACATCATGTTTGCTGTGTGCAAACTGAGCCGGTTTGTTTCCAATCCGGGTGATGAACATTGGCGTGCTGTTGAAAGAATTATGCGCTATCTGACAGGTACTATGAACTATGGATTTCACTATTCTGGATACCCATCAGTGCTTGAAGGGTATTGTGATGCGAATTGGATCTCTGATGCTGATGAGATGAAAGCCACAACGGGATATGTGTTTACCCTTGGAGGCGGTGCTGTTTCCTGGAAGTCTTGCAAGCAAACGATCTTAACGAGATCGACAATGGAAGCAGAATTAACAGCATTAGACACATCTGGTGTCGAAGCAGGATGGCTTCAAGATCTTCTGATTGACTTGCCAATTGTTGAAAAGCCGGTGCCGGCTATCCTAATGAACTGCGATAATCAGACAGTTATTATCAAGGTAAAGAGTTCAAAGGACAACATGTAGTCCAACAAACACATAAGAATGAGATTAAAAGCTGTCAGACATTTGAGAACTCCGGAGTAATAGTGTTGGATTATATCCAGTTGGCTAAGAATCTGGCAGATCCCTTTACCAAAGGGCTATCACGAGTTGTGATAGAAAATGCATCGAGGGAGATGGGTATGAGACCCACATGAGTTGCCATGGTAGCAACCCAACCTATGTGATCGGAGATCCCGTGAAGTAGGACCTGGGAAAACAAGCTAGTGGTTAACTGAGGAGAGTACTTTCACTGACCCACTCCGTTGAAGATGCAATACTCTCAGTAACTGTATGGCAGGTTGACTGTTGTCTTAATGTGTTCCAAGGCTTGTATAAGCAAGATGTTATCCTACAGAGCGATCTTTGGAGGAACACACCTATATGAGCCTGACAGCTGGTCACAGTCTATGAGATTGGGGTGATCTCTAGTAAGTTCATGAATAGGCCAGGAGTGTGACTAATATGCTCCACCCGAGGGGTCAGCCTTCGGCAGCCTAGTACCGGTAAGACATTTGGTGAAACTACTTTACGCCAAACTGACAATTCAAGGCATAGTCCATTGTTCAGTTGTGAAGTAGTGTAGCTATTTGCTCTAGGTGGATGTTCAATCTTAACGGGTCTCCACTGAAAATACTGGTATATCAAAACAGTGTTTGAAACAGAGTACAACATCATGGGCCTTTAGGATCTGGTGGGGGATTGTTGAAATATTAGGGTGCGCTTTAGGCCCATCTAACAATTTCAGAAAATCCCTAAAGGTCCATGCTGGTTAGGGAAGTGGTGGGAGTTTAGTCCCACACGGCTAGTTGGGAGAGAGTTGCACCAATTTATAAGGTGAGCTCCTCCCCCACTAGTATGACTTGGGTTGAGGTGAAGAGAGGCGTTTCACACGCGCGCCCCTCCTCCTCCGTCGCCCGCCTCGCTACGCCTCGCCTTGTCACGACACGCCACGTCGCGCCGTGGGTTGCGGGAATCTCGCCGAGCCGATGTATTTTTTTTGTCACGCGGGAAAAATATGAACGGTCAACTGAAACGTTTTGTCTTAATGGAAATAAATACGAGCTGAAACGTTTTGTATTAAGTGTTGTTAAGTACGGACGTTACCAGAATTCATTGTGATTCATTACGTGCGTTTCTGTTGGACCGGTAGCCCCCTCCCGTGCCTATATTGGAGGAGAGGTCGCTCCTCTCCAGAATACATAGATCGCATCAGCTCTGCCTCCACGCGCTCCCGCTCTTGTCGTTCCCCCCACTGCTGCTGCCGCCGGTGATCCCATCCCGTCTACCGCGTACACGGCCAACGGGAGAGCAGGCCTCCGAAACCCCGCCTCTCCAGATCCTGTACGGGAGAGGGGCGATTAGGTTTTTGGGGAGCGTCTCCTACGTGACTGCTCGCCTTTGTTCGTCTACTTCCACTACATCGTCTTCGTCTGCGTCGCCTACTTCATCGCCATGAACACCGACGCCGACAGACTCGCTGCCGAGAAGGCTGCTGCTGACAAGAGGGTTGCCGACGAGGCCGCCGCCGCTACTGCTGCCGCCGCCTCCGCGGCTGCTACGGCCAACTGGCCTACTGGAGGGTATAACTCGCTTATCCCGCTCCTTCTTATTTCTGTGTGTGCAGTACTAGTCATTTGTGTAGATGTTTTTACTATTTGTCTAGTATGCGATAATATAATCAAATATCAGTATGTGCTTAATACTGTTTACGTCATGATTATGATTTATTCTTAGATTAATTTAATCGAAATATTGCTTATATTCACGACATGAGCTTGAAACATGGCAGCTGGCTAGCTAGCACATCGATCGGTCACTGATTAATTGCCACCGACCGGCTGTAATGAGGAGAGCTTATATAATACTAATATAATGCTCCTTAACGCAGGAAGATTTCACCGAGCTGCGTTGCGTCCTGACGAGTGAATGAAAGCGAAAGGGAAGAAAAAAAAAAAGCGGAAGCAAAGCAAGCCAGGCGACGCGGTCGTACCCGATGACAGACAGCTAGTGCCGGCGCGAAGACCCTTTGACTCGGTGGGAGCATCTGTCAGGTATCCACCGGCCGTCGTGTCGTGTGCAGTCGCAACAAATTTAAATCCTCGGGTGCAACGCGACGGCAACCACTCCGCCCGCTGCCATTTCTTTTTTATCCCTGGGAGGAAGAGGAACCACTCCACTGTGTCATTACACACTGACATTGCACACCTCATCGTCCAAACAAGCTTGAGTTTGTTGTCTCGGCAGTCCAACGACAACACCTTTTGATTTCTACTCCATCGGGGTCGTCTAGCGCAGTGTGCACCTCGTGCTCTGTCTCGGCCGCGATTGTGGTGGTGTTTTTTTGTTGTTGAGGAAATGGGTGGGTTTGTGAGGCAAACGGCGTAGATGAGTGGGCCGCACATCGCATCGCATGGACGGGCTTGCCTCTAGGTCTCTGGGGAACGGGCTCGCGCAGCGCAATTCCTATTCAACGCCTGTTGCGCCCGTTAGCGGCGCAACACGTACCCGTCCATACCTAGTTTCTGTTAAGTGGGCCGGGCCCAGTAACTCTATGGTAGCAGGTTTTTTCTGGTTTTGGAAACTTTCTAGAACCTTCTACTCTGGTTTTACTGGTTATTTCGTTTTCTGTCGTTTTTTTCTTTTTTGCTGTCGGTTTTTCTTTTTCTGCTTCCAGTTTTTCTCTTATTTTCTTTTTTTTTCTTTTTTCGTTTTTCTTTTCTTGTTTCTTTTTCTATTTCGTTTTTTATTTTTTCCTCATTTTTCTTTTTTCAGCTTTTCATTTTTGTTTCTTTCTTTTTTCGTACTTTACAAAAATGAGTATTTTTTAAATCCGAACTATTTTTCATAAATGAACAATTTACAAAATCTGAACCTTTTTAAAAAATAAACATTTTTCAAATATGAATATTTCTAAATTTGAACCAGTTTTACAAATTAACAATTTTCAAATATGAACCACTTTTAAATTGAACTATTTTTCAAAAATCTATTTTCGGTTCACCGGTATTTTTGGTTCACCCGAATTTTAGTTTCTTTTTGGTTCGTTATTATTTTTGGTTCGCCGATATTTTTGGTTTACTATTATTTTCGACTCATCCGACTTCTTATTCCTGTTCGGTTCACTATTATTTTCGTTTCGTAGGCATTTTTGGTTCAACCGAATTTTCGTTCACTATTATTTTTGTTTCACCAAAATTTTGGTTCCTTTTCGGTTCACTATTATTTTCGATTCACCCAAATTTTGGTTTACTACTATATTATTTTGGTTCAATATTATATTTCGTTCACCATTATTCCTATTTCGGTTCACTATTATTTTCGGTTTACCGGCTATTTTTATTCACTATAATTTTTTGGTTCACCGGCATTTTCGGTTCACTATTATTTTTTTATTCATTGGTATTTTTGGTTTACTTAAATTTAGTTCTTTATGATTCACTATTACTTTTGGCTCACCGGTATTTTCGGTTCACTATTATTTTGGTTCATCGGTATTTTTGGTTCACTATCATTTTCGGTTTATCCGAAATTTAGTTTCTTTTCGGTTCACTATTATTTTTGGTTCACCGACATTTTTGTTACACTGTTATTTTTGATTCACTATTATTTTTAGTTCACTATTATTTTGGTTCACCGGTATTTTCGGTTCACTATTATTTTGTGTTCATCCGAATTTTAGTTTCTTTTCGGTTCACTATTGTTTTCGGTTCACTATTATTTTTGATTCAGTGCTATTTTTCGGTTCACCGGTAATTTCGGTTCAGCTGAATTTTTTGTTTTTTTAAATGGTTCATATTTAAGAATATTCATTTTTTAAAAGGTTCGGAATTTTTAAAATGGTCATATTTTTTACAATTTTTTTTGAAAATATTCATTTTTAAAAATGGTTTTGATTTTGAAAGATGTTTCAAATTTGAAAATATGCAGATTTAATAAAAACAAAAAAATATAAAAAATATAAAAACAAATATAAAAACTAGTATAAAGACAAAATAGGAAAGAAAAAACGAAACAAAAATAAAATATGTTGTCTGAAACAGCGAACTATTGGCTAAAATTTAAAACACTTCGGCAATACGGAATATTAGATCTGTACGCTCGCTTTCTGATGCGTACGCTCTTGTTTACACAGTGTTGTAAACAGTTTACACTCATGTTGTAAACAGTGTACACACGTAGCAGAATCAGTAAAACGACGAAGCGGCGATTTGGGCCAAGCCCATTTAACGATTGCCTTCACTGGAGGGTACGCGTACGTTTGCCAACCGACGCTACGAGCGCTGAATAGCACCTCCCCTCGCGCAGTGGACGTTTGTCACGTGGAATCACGCGATGGAGCCCTGTTGCAGACCAGGCCCGTGTCTAGTGCTCTTATTCATGATGATAGGCCCGATGAAGCGGAGCTCCTATTTCGGGCCTGCTGCGCACAACATAGGTCCTTATTTGGCGTAGCCAAAAGTTTATCTTTTTTGTGAATAAACTCGAGAATTCGTGAATAAATGCTCATACGGTTCAACATAAAATGTGCAGTTCAAAATAAATGAAGGACCAAAATAAATTTTCATCACATAATATATATGTTCAGAAAAGCAAAAACATAAAATTCTATAAGAATACTAATTATCAATAATAATAACATCAAAATAAATCGTCACTCACAATAAAATTAATGTTCATGTAAGAAAAAATTCACGTATATTAAAAATTGTTCCTGCGTATGAAAAAGTGCATGAATGTTGGAACATGAAATATATAATAAAGACATGTAATGTCGTAAGGAGAATATGAGAGGTGAAATCAACACAAAAATATAATTGAATAAAGTAATCGAGAAAAAAGCACTATTCGATAAGACGCAGTACAACGAAGAAAGAAAATAAAGGAGAAAAATAAAATGTAGAAAATAAAATAGAAATAGAAAAGGAAAATAATCGTATCTTATATGGGCCCGTTTCCCTACGCAATGAGCGTCAAATTGGGTACGCCCATGTCAAGCACATTGTAGTTTTCTAGAAAAGAAAGGACCCCGAAGGGATCTAAGAGCTGCATTAATCGGTGTGCACACATATTTTAGTGTGTTTGGATTTTGGGCGCTGGATGGACCAAGGAGCGTGAAGGTGGCATGGCATAAACCTCCTCCCTCTTCGAATGATCAGAAAGCTCGAAGTGGTGTTTGGGTTATGCATGCGGCTATCTTTTTATTCCTCCGCGATGTCCTCGGCAACGAGAGTTCTTGCTTCTCAAGTGTGTGTGTGTGTGTGTGTGGGGGGGGGGGGGGGGGGGGGGGGGGGGGGGGGAGATGAATGCCTTCATGCCAAGCTGAGTCATGCAGGTAGTATGAAAGGACGACCATGGAAGAAAATCGATAATGTCGGGGTAACTTTCACGACGCATTGCTACTTCACAATGATGGCAACTCGACGGGTTCGCCAACACAATTGAGCACGAGTGATTGCCCCATAATCTGTGCGGTGGTGTGAGGCCCCTTGCCGCCGCCGACTAGCGGAGGCCATTTGTGGAGGATGTCGTGGCAGCACCTGGAGGATGTGGTTGACGGATCTACGACAGCGGGATCTGATCAGGGCCATGCGTCCAACATCCCTCCACTTCACATCGAAAGGGAGCGACGGGGGGCGCGTCAACAACAGAAGCAGGGTGGCAAGGTCCCCAACCCGGTTTTAGCATCTTCACTTACAGTTTGGGTGGGGATTGGAACCTCTCAGCGTGGGGATCTAAATAGAGGGAAGTCGTTAGCCGGTAGATATGTTGCTGGCAACAACGGTTTCGATGAAAATTATGCCCATACTAGGGTGAAACATATGATCTTGCCTTCGAGTTGAAAGTGTTTACTCGAGGTCAACTTCAAGGATGAAATCTCAAGTTCGACCTCGTTGGACTCGTCGGTATCCGCCCACATGCGATGTTCTACTATTGAATGTTTTATCTATTAGTAGTGTACTTATAGTAGTTTTGGTCTATTTTTTTTCCATTGACATCGATGTTTGCCTTTTATTGACATTTTCTAGCAACCAATAATATCTAGTTATGTGCATCCGCTAGGAGTCATCCTCCATCGAAAAAAGTGTTAGTCTAGATGTAATGCGGCTTTTCGTAGTTCTCTCTTATGTCATAGGGTTCGTGGTTGATGGTGTCGCGAGGTTTATCCGTTTTGGACGGCCTCATATTTTTCTATCTTCATTATTAGCCGATTTGTTCGATGTTTTGCTGTAGTTGATATTGTTGAGTAACCGGTAATATATGGTTGTGGGCATCGGTTACTAGTCATACTCCATTTCGAAAAATGTCTTAGTTAAATATCGTGTTTTGTTTCGCTGAGGATCGTGTCTAAATATCTTTATTTCCATGTGAAAAAAAAGGAAAGAAAAGGGTCTAGCTAGGTTAGGTCGGTGATGGAAACTTGAATTGTTAATTAAAGATCGAAGCAGTTCAGCTTTGACACTCCATTTCACCAATGTCGGCCTACCATTTGAGGCCCGTAAGCATCCGCTCCAACCATTTTCTTTTCCACAAGAAACCAATAGTAGGAGCCAAGATCTTTTTCTCCCCGTCGTATCAGTCAGTCAGTTAGATACACTGCATCTGCCGTTTTTATTAACCTGCAGCGGGATCAAGTAGAGAGAGTGCCCGATCCGGCGAAGCAGCAGGAAGCCGACAGGGGCAGAGGCGCCGTTGGTTCGCCTGCATGGTGGATGACGCTGCTGTGTTTGGGCAGGCATGGATCACGATCACGAGCCGGTGCGTCCGGGAGCGGCCTCCAATTCCGTGGACGTCGCTGTCCACGCCGTCCGTACTGACGAACCGATCTGGTCACTTTCCACGGCAGGGACCGATCGATCTGCAACCAACCAAACCGAAACGCACGCACTACTGCTGTCCTCACATACTAGCAAACAGATCGATCGCCACAACTGGATATGGATTAAAGAAAGCTTTTGGCTCCTGTAAACTGGAGCCGACGAGCTCATGCGTAGCGTGGCTTCCACTCTCGGATTTTCTTTTTACACCGGAGACAAAGCAATATCTTTTTTACTACTAAATTTGATCTCCTAACAAGTACAGTGTCATTTTTATTTTTTTCATAAGTTCTTGCGCGTACGTAAAATTCAGATTCCCCAATCTCGATAAGAAACAAATGCTACGGAACAGACAAGAAAAATCCAGGACAACAGGAGAAAGGTCTAAGCTAGACGGCTCGCATATACTATTTTATACACATGGGAAAAAAACGAAGGGACGGACGAGCGGACCCGACAGGGACACGGAAAGCACACCGGAGCCGCACCCGAAGGCGGGCCCACCGGGCACACGCCACATCCAGCCGTGCACAGATGGGATCACACGAACCTGCTCGCCCGCCCGCCCGCCCTGCCTTGCCCCGCCCCCGCAGCGCACCACCAACACCAGACCTCCCTCCCTCCCTCTTCCTCCTCCCCAAATCCGCCACCGGCTCCTCCTCCCTACACGACCTCCTGCCTGCTCCCTCCCATCGTCGCCACCAGCTCCTCCTCCTCCTCCTCCTCCTCCACGGCGTATCGCACGGTGCGGCTGCGGCGACGACCGTTCCCCGGCGGTGAGCGCTCCTGCCGTCTCTCTCTGATCTGATATTTGTGAATTTTGCATCTTCGGTTCGTCCGATTGGATGGATGGATTCCTGGTGCTTGCTTGCCGGGAAAAAGTCGGATCGTTGTTGGTTCTTGTGGGTGCTGGGGGCACTGGAGGGCGCGGGATTTAGTTTGCTCGTCTGCGCGCCCGCGGAGGCCTCGGGGGAGCGGCGGAAATGGCGCCCTTCTCTCGCCGGGCCGTGCTTGGGTTCCAATCAATCATTGTACGGAGAGGGCCACGGATTTCATTCATTTCTTTCCTGTTATCGATGCTACGGTTGTTTCTGTTCCTCGCTCGATTGCCCTGTTGCGGTACGGCTAACCAACCAATGATGGCCGATCGGAAGGACTCCTTTTTAATATCTCATCAGGAATCAGAAAATGTTCTTCTTCGTCTCTAATCGTCCCTCTCTTTCAGGGGCGGTAGTCAAATGCAAAAGCTGCATCTTTTTTTTCTCAAATGCTTTCGTTTCCTCTACTGTCTCTGATCACCATTCACCAACAGAGTAGCCAAGAGCCCGAGACGTCATGAGCGGAGGCGTAGAGCCGGAGACCCCGCCGGGTACCGGCGGTAGCCCGATGGCCCGCAAGCCGCCGCGCCACCAGCTCACGGCCATCCGGCACTGCTCCAGCAGCGCACGCATCGCCGCGGCCTCCACCGACTTGGTAACCACACTGACTATCCCCTCCGGCTCGTTGCCCAGCCATTTCCTCAAACTACCATGGTGTTTCTCTCTCGCAGGACCTGGATTCGGGGACGCTGAGTTTGATCTCACCCACGGACATCTGTCCCGGCTTCCTGCCGATCTTCCGGTCTGGGAGCTGCGCCAATATCGGGCCAAAGTCGTACATGGAGGACGAACATGTTTGCATCGACAGCCTTATCGAGCACCTCGGAATCTGTACTCCTGGTATCCCTGCACCGGGCGCCTTCTACGGGGTGAGTTTGATTGCAGTTGCCATAAATCTTGATCCAGCGGTTCTTTGCTGTTCTTGTCTCATTAACTGTATAACCATGCATGTGCTCATTATGGACCAATGATTTAGTCGCCCGTTGTGACTCTTGTGTAATACTGATATCACGATAATAAATAGTTTGTTGGTCTATTTCATTTGCTCAACTTGGAAATGCATGATTACATCACGTATGGACGCATGATGGTGGAAATGATTGTATTAGTGTGGTTGAACATTCCTCATGGTTCGAATGATTGTATTGAGGCGAATAAGTTCATTATGAGTATTGACAGATGCTTTTATTTTCTTATTTTGTAGTACAATGAAAACCTCTGGGAACCAAAATTATGCTTTTTTTTTTGTAAGTACTAAGCGATACAATGTGTTTTGAAATTTTATTTTTTAAGGCTAAACTGTATTCAGTTAAAGAAAATTTTGCCTTTTATATAAATTTATCTGCTTGTTCCTTACTGCAGAAACTGTTAATTTTATGGGGTGGAATTTTGGTATAAAATTACTTTAGCTAACACAACAGATATTTAATAAATGCATTTTCTCGAGATAATTTGCAGGTGTTTGATGGTCATGGTGGTACAGATGCAGTCTGTTTTGTTCGGAAGAACATACTGAAGTTCATAATCGAAGATGGTCACTTCCCCAACAGTATGCAGGAAGCAATCAAAAGTGCATTTGAAAAGGCTGATCACGAGATTGCGGATTCCCATTCTCTTGACCGCACTTCAGGGACCACAGCATTGACGGCCCTCATTTTTGGCAGGTAAGTTACTGTGTCCTGATACCAGTACCTCAATTTTTTTATTTTACCAATACAAGGGCATTATAGAAAGCCACTTGTGAATGTTATTTTTATATCAAATGGCTCGCCAATTTGTACTAATGTTTTCCATTCATTGTGGAATATTGCACCCCTCTAGTAGTTAAAATCCAAATCAACTTGTTGACATAGAAAATAATTTTATGTAAAGCTGGGTCGTGTAGTTATTCTTGGTTATACGAGCTCACTGGGTTTGATGGTATGCAACTTCAGTAAATAATTGGACACTATTCCCTCCTATTTTTGAATTAAATAGAGGATACCTTTCTTCATATCCTTTATATCTGGCAGCTACTACACATTTATTGCTTCAACCCCCTATATCACAACCGAACACAAGGTTCTTTGCTGTACCATGCTGTCCTGGGGTCCTCCTTGCCTTTATTGATTGACACATTACCAGACTAGATCCTGTATTCTGTTTGCAACCTTTTGATTTATCTTGTTCATTTACATATTTTGATATACACTCATCCACCTCATTCAATGGTACAGGACATTGCTTGTTGCAAATGCAGGAGATTGTCGAGCGGTATTAGGAAAGCGAGGACGAGCCGTTGAGCTGTCGAAAGATCATAAACCCAACTGCAAGAGTGAAAAGCTCAGGATTGAAAAGCTTGGTGGCATAGTCTTCGATGGCTATCTCAATGGTCAGCTCTCTGTAGCAAGGGCAATCGGTGACTGGCACGTCAAAGGTTCCAAAGGGTCTAAAAGCCCTCTCACTCCGGAACCTGAATTTCAGGAGGTTAGACTCACTGAGGAAGACGAGTTTTTGATAATAGGATGTGATGGCCTTTGGGACGTGATGACCAGCCAATGTGCCGTATCAATGGTACGAAAAGAGCTGATGGCTCACAACGATCCTGAAAGGTGCTCAAGAGAACTTGTTCAGGAAGCGCTCAGACGAGACACTTGTGATAACCTAACTGCAGTGGTTGTATGTTTCTCAGCAGATCCACCCCCTCAAATTGAGATCCCAAGATTCCGGGTACGAAGAAGTATTTCGATGGAAGGGTTGCATATGCTAAAGGGTGCTCTTGACAGTAATGCCTGAGCTCTCAAATTTTGTCTTCCCTCGCGTAACCCTTTTGTTGTATGGTCTTTTATTATTTTTTGTTGTTCCCTCAGTTTTGCCCAGCTCTCTCCGCTATAGGTCTCGGAATAAGTTGTGTAGAATCATCTTCTAAATTTTGTTGAGGTGTAGGCTAATCATTTGGCGGAAGCAATGATTTATTTGTACCGGCTAGCATTTGATTGTTCGCAATGTAATTGGGCAATGCCCAGCATTCTTATTCTGGTACAAATGACAGTTATCATAGCTGATCAATTTTGCTCTACTCCAGAGTTACACTTGTCTAAATTATGAACATTCTGTTACTCAGATGATAAATCAGAGCGAACAGTGTAATGAACCTAGTACCATCTGGCTGTAGCATAGTAAGTTCCAAGTTCAATAATGCCAGTATAGATCAAAGTTGCCAGAACACTTGTACACATAACTTGCATAAGTTCTTGGGAAAGCTCATTGATGGCACTCATGGCTGAACATAGATCTGCTCAAATTGCTAAAGATTTCCTTCCAGAGGGCTCATCGCCAACCAAAGAGTCGCTCATCTATGCCCGCCGCAAACGCTACCGCGATGGCGCCGCCTCCTCTCCCGAAGAGGGGACCGGCAGCTGGCACTGAAGATCTACAGCCGGTGGCGCCGCCTACGCGTGGCCAATTTTTGTTAAAATCACTTGCGCCGCTAAGTAAGCCCTACCACTAAACGTGGAGCGCAAGGGGAGTCGCCAGGACAGGCCTCTGCGCTGAGCCAGCAAGTCCGTTCCCGGCGCCGTCCACTAGGCCGGAGGAGCCAGCAAGTCCGTTCCCGGAGCGCCGCCAACATGCAGCCAATTTTGTTAAAATACCCGGGACATCCATCGCCGGCACCGGAAGTCTTCCTGTAGTTTAATGAAGTAGATGAAATTTATGTTTTTATGTAATATGTATCCTCAAAATTATGTAATCTTTTAGATTTGGCTATGAAAATGTAATGTTAGATTTGAAAAAAAAAACTAGGGGCGGACGAAATGGGTCAGCCCGTTGGGTGCAGTGGCCAGAAAAGTCCGGACAGGGACGGAGCACTGTCCGTTTGCTGACCCAAACAGATTAAAAACGGACCCAAAAGTGGTCCGTTTGGGTCGGCGCGTTGGAGTTGCCCTTAGGGCAACTAGGCATTATTGGTACTAGGGGAGTAGTGGTGTCCTAAGAGCATGTGCAATATTGCAAAAAGGCGCTAAGAGCATTTTTTCTATACTATACCTTGGTCTAAACACTAAAAAAGGATGAGTCTAGATAATTTTTTTCTGTACCAAGTCTAGTAGAGGACCTGGATCTAAGGAAACCCAATAGCAAATGGGCCCGCTATATGGCAAACCAATGTTTCTCTCTTGATTTTGGTAGACGAGACCTAAAAAGGTGCTGAACGGCGGAGAAGATTTTATTTTCTTAGGCCCATGTCTAATAAATTTCTTACCCCCTGTTTTGATCTATGAATTGGGGCCTAGGAATTGGAATTCTGGAATCTTTGGACTGGTTATGCTGTTTGGTCTGGCTTTGGAATTAGGCTCGGAATTAGCGACCGAATTCTGAGCGGGCCTCATCCTGTGCGAAATAGCCCTTGCGCAATTCGGAGGTCGCGACCTAGGAATTGGGTGGAATCGTTACGAGCTTCTCCACGCTTGTTCTTCCTGGCCACCACCTCCCACCGCCGGCCGCTCCAGGCCCCCGCCTCCGCTGGCCAAAGCTGCCCTCGCCGCCACTACAGGCCTCCGCCATCACGGGCCGATGCAGCCCCCCCGCCGCCGCTGGCCGCAGCTGCTCTCACCGCCGCTACAGGCCTCCGCCATCACCGGCTGCTGCAGGCCCCCGCCTCCGCTGGCCGCAGCTGCCCTCGCCGCCGCTGCAGGCCTCCGTCACCACCGGACGCTGCACGCCCCCGCCTCTGCTGGCCACAACTACCCTCACCGCCACTGTTGGCCTCCACCACCACCGGCCGCTACAGGCCTCCGCCACCACCGGTCGCTGCAGGCCCCCGCCTCTGCTACCCCTCGCCGGCCATGGAGGAGAAGGATGGCGGCTGCTGCTCCTCGCTGGCCATGGAGGAGAACGATGGCGGCGGCGGCCGGAGGAGAAGGACAAATGTGACCAAAACATTCGATTCCACAATTTGTACATCCAAACAAGAATTGGAATTGAAGGCCAATTCATTTCACGGTTTGTGCATCCAAACAATTGATTTGGAATTGGAGGCCAATTCATTTCCAACTCAGATTTGGTATTCCCACTCCAATTCAATTCCAAGTCCCAATTCATACATCCAAACACAGCATTAGACATACCTCACGCTGCATATGCTCTAAGTAGCATAACCCCCGACATGTGCATCAGCGGTGATCACAAATGATTGTAAGAGTATTATTGCCTCATCAATAAAGATCATGGTTCCTTACAAGAAATTAATGCTCTTCATGCCCCACTCGAAACCACGTTGCCATTTGCAAAGGCTGTACGGTTGAAGTTCCAAATTTTGATTACTTATTGAGTACCAAAAGGATATCACATTGCTTACTTATTGAGTACCAATGGGAGTTCCAAATTATGCGCACTATTTTTTACAATATTGTAATTTATATATTTGGGCATCGTTTCCCTTGTTGGAGGCATTGTCGAGGAGCTTACCCCCTACAACCGCCATGTTTCCTGTCATCTGGGGGGAAATCTCTCGACTCGGTTTTGCCGGATGACGATGGTTTCAATGACATCGCTTCCCCTCTGGAGGCACCGACTATTCTTTTTTGGTTGGCATTTCGTGGCACTCATGGGTGTGGCTGGCATTGTGTTCGCATGGTTGGGTTAATGTGAGGGGTTGGGACTTTCAAAAGCATGGGTTCAGCTAGCATGAATATCACCAGACATGTGGGTTCATTGCCCTCCCATCGCTGGAGCGGTCTAGATTCACCTCCTATTAGGCCTAGTTTCTCTCTCTACTGTCAGGTGGGCCGATAATACGTCTCCGACATATCTATAATTTTTGATGTTCCATGCTTGATAATATACCAGTGCCACATGTTTTTATAATGCTTGATAATATACCAGTGCCTCATTTTGTCATGATTTATGGAACTAACATGTTAACAAGATGCCCATTTTCTGCTGTCTTTTTGTTTCAGAAAAGTTGTTCGGGGAAGTTTCTCGGAATCAGCTAGAAGTTTACGTGAATTATTTTCACAAAGGAAAAAGTCCAGAGCCAGGAGGACGCCTGAGGGGGGCTCCCAGCCCCCGGACGACCCCCAGGCGCGCCCCACACCTTGGCGCCCCACACCAGAGCCAGAAGAATTATTTTCTTGTTAAAATTAATATCCATTAATCCGAAATTCCCTTTGATCTCTATCAAATATTTCCAAATCATAAGTCAAGTAAACCCATCTGTTTACTTAGATATGAGATGGAGTCCTCAAAATAATGATTCTCATTTATTTGCTAAAACAAGAATTAATCACAGACGACTTTCAGCAATTTACGACACACCGGGTGTGGCGTTTTTAGTCATATTGCCTATCAGGGCAAACGTGGCATATGTGTTTTACACATTACCACCAAGACTAAAACAACGTCATGAATTCATTATTTTGGCTTCGGATTTTCTTTAGCATGATTTATAAATGTTCCTATTTATTTATCGTCAAGATAAGAATAACATACTCATAATCGAAATGTGACCACAAAAGATATTTATTCATAATATAGAACATCTTCTTTACATGAATAACTGTCTTGCAAAATGCAAAACACACTAATAGAGTCCACACTCTAATCGATTACAAAATTTACTCAAATCCTCTAATCAAAACGATAAATGTATAGGAAGGGCGTCTCCAGCATCAACTCCTTGATAGCTCCCAATCATCCATTGGCGCCTTGTCCATTCCAAGCCACATGCATAATCAGTTCTGGTTTCATAAAACAAGAATAAGTATCAAATACTTCACAAAGCTGTAACAAGTGCGAATGAAAAACATTTATAAACTTGTATATCATATATACCTTCTGGGTTGACGATTTCTGCTTCTACTGGTTCCATTTTGGCGGTTCTCAACCGTTCCTGAAATGTAATGAATGGGAACTGTTCTCCTTTCATCACAAAATTTCTGACAAAGCTTTTATAGCTAATAGGAAGTGAACGCAGCACTATATCCATTGCCCAGTCATCAGCCATCCAGTAGTCCCAAACGTAAGTGAGACGTTGATGAATCTCATGCATTTTCACCAAGTGCTTATCTAGACATGTCTTTTCTTCCATCATGGTTGAAAGAAACTCATCCAGACATTCGTGCCTTGCAACTCTGACTTGTGCCGCAAAGAGGACCTTAAGCCCAACAACAATCTCATTGGCACGGCTATTACTAAATTGCCCCCTTAAGCAAGAGTTCATGCAGCTACTCATCAGCCACTCAACACGTACGTACATGCCATAGTGATCATGCCATTCATAACGAACCTCCTCACTAGCAGAATCATCAGGTTGATCTCCTAACGGTTCATCTATCACGTAGAGCAAATCATTGGTCTGTAGGGTATTTCTCAGACATAGGTACCAACTGGCAAAGTTTGACCCATCGAGGCGAAGCTCTTCCTCAAGGAAGAAAAAGCTAAAATTGAGAGCCATAGCCTACAAGGATTTTGCAAAGATGATTTTAAAATAAAGTTTATAATATGAGTTCAATTATAATCACATTATAAAATAACTCCACTAAGACAATCATCTCTCAAAACGGTCTTAATGATTACACGATCCTTATTCACCATAAAACTCCCGATCGTCACGGCCGGCTGCATGACTGCAAAGGTGGACATTACAATGTCGATCGCAACATTCATGCGACTCATGCTTGATCTTTCGATCCCTTGTGCTCCGAGGCCGTGTATGTACATGCTAGGCTCGCCAATTTAACCTTAGTATATTGCTGTGCATACATGGCTTACACCCACCATATGCGAACGCAAATGTGTTTGACACCCGATCGTCACGGCCTACCTCCACAACGGCGAACTTTCTTGGTGGTGCATACTAAGGGAGAACACTTTTAATTGGTATTAAACTGAGAGATTTTACTTATATTACTACCATCATATACCTAATAGAAGCAAAATAAGCACACAATTAACATCAAATGTAATGCGGTATGATATGGTCTCGCACCTTTGATCTCCATCGGGGCGCGCCGGCATGATCCCCATGTTGCTCCGACACCGGGTCTACGGGGCCTCCACCATAACGGCTAAATATTTTGCATAATACTTACTGTACCATATCATATCACTCGCCCCCTGCAAAATAAAGTTAGCCGCCTCTACTTTATCTATTTGCAAGTTTTACGTGGCTGTATGGGCTTACGTAAGAGAACCGCACTTCTACCTACGAACTTCAACCACAATGCCGATAAGATATTTGTCTCTATCACACCCCTTTCGGGGCCCTGTGTTGAAAATGCCATACCGCCATTGCTAGAGACACTACTAGGAAACATGCTATCAGTGGCGCATCCTGGAAAATATGGGTGCGCCACAGAAACGTCGCCACTAAATTATATTTCTGTGGCGCATCCAGCTCCATGCGTCACAGAAATATTTTGGAAAATTTTGAATATGGAATTTAAAAAAAATTCAAAAAAATCTGGAAAAAACAAAAAATAAAATATTTTTGGAAAACCTAAATATTTGATTTTTTTTTTCCAATTTTTCTGAATTGATATAAGTATGATATCAACCCTCTTAAGCCTTCTATGTGTATATATATGTGAATGTAGTTTATGTGTGGTATGTATATATATGTGTGTTTTTAAATTTCGAAAAAATCAAAAACTTCAAAAGTTTCAAAAGCAAATCCAAAGTTTCAAAAATCCCAAAAAATCCCAAAAAATCCAAAAAAAATCCAAAAAATTCAAAAAAATTCAAAAAATCCCAAAAATATCAAAAATAAAAAAATCCAAAAAAATCAAAAAAATTAAAAAATCCAAATGTAATTAAAAAATGAAATATGAATTTTGATCTTTATTGCAAAAAATATGTAGAATTTTTTAATTCAATTTTTTTTTTCAAAAATTCAAAAATCCCAAATTTTTTGGACCTTTTTGCAAAAAATACTTAGAAATTTTTTGATTTTTTTGATTTTTTGAATTTTTTGAAATTTGAATTTTTTGATATTCGGGATTTTTTGAATTTTGTTGGAATTTTCGATTTTTTTGGATTTTTTGGAAATTTTTTGCACTTTTTTGGATTTTTTTTGGATTTTATGAATTTTTGAAATCACAAAAAATATAAAATTCAAGGTTTTTTCCCTCTCATGCATGAAAAAAAGTTATTTAAAAAAGAAGATATTTTTCTACAAAATCAAAAAAATTCAAAAAATATTTAGAAGTTCAAATTTTTTCATAAAAATTCTTTTTTTAGAAAAATATTGTTTTTTTGGAATTGTTGATTTTTTTATTTTTTTTGAAGTTTTCTGGATTTTTTGAATTTTTTTGAATTTTTTTGATTTTTTTTTGGATTTTTTGAGTTTTTTTTTTTGAATTTTTTTGATTTTTTCAAACTTCTGTGGCGCATATGCAACATGCGCCACAGAAAGCCACATCTCTGTGGCGCACATCCAACATATTTCTGTGGCGCATATAGCTAGATGCGCCACCGAAAGTCATATTTCTGTGGCGCATGTTGGATGTGCACCACAGAAATGTGGCTTTCCGTGGCGCGTCTAGCTATATGCGCCATAGAAAGACATATTTCTGTGGCGCATTCGGTTTTCGTGCGCCACAGAATTCCAAAATCATGTGGCGCATGCAAAACTATGCACCACAAAAATATTTTCTGTGGCGCATGGCTGTTTGGTGCGCCACAGAATGTGGTTCCACCTATAGCTAGTTTCCTAGTAGTGAGAGACAGACACCCGCCAGCCGCATATATGGTACTGAAGGGTTCGTTGCATAGAAAACAAAAATTTTCCTACGAAACAAGCGGAAGAAACCCAACGATCTAGATCTATTAGATGCAAGTAGCAAAGAGGAGATCCAATCTCTTACCCTCGAAGAATGAGCAAATCTTTTTGTCGATGCAGGGGTTGGTTAGTCGGTCCCCGCAACAAGACGTATCTAGTCGCGAGGAGATGTATTATTCTCGCGATCCAATCCGGTGAAGCGCCGCACGAGCAGCACCTCCATGTGATCCAAACGTACGGCTCGATGTAGACTCCGCCTTCTTGATCCCGCAAGCAAGGAGGGAGTGGCTAGATGGATCTCAGCAGCACGACGGCGTGGTGGTGTTGATGGTGGAGTGTTCCCACGGGCAGGGCTTTGCCAAGCCGTGCAAGAGGGAGAGGAGGAGCAGCGGGGGATGGTGCGGCCAGGGCTGCAGGGGGCTGCGGCTAGGGTTTTTGGGCACGCTTGTTCCGCACCCCCACCTCTCCTTTTATAGGTGGAGGGGCAAGGGAGGGGGGCGCACCAGCCCTAGGGCCGGCCGGCTTGGGGAGACTTGGCTCCCAAGCCGAGTCCCCTAGGGTTTCGGCCTCCACCCCCACCTTTCCTTGTGGTGGCCGGTTGGGCCAAGTGGGCTGGTGCGGCTAGCCCATGTGGCTGATGCACCACCACCTTGGTCCATGTGGGCTCCATACGTCAGGTGGGCCCCACTTCTAGACCTTTCTAGGACCTTCCAGAAATTTCCGGTACCCTGCCAGAAAAATCCAGAACCTTTCCGACACCTCCGGAACCCACTTTCCTTATATTAAACTTATTCTCCGGACTCTTCCGTATCTCCTCGTGATATCTAGGATCTCATCCGAGACTCCGAATCACCATTCGTTTATTCCATCAATTATCTCATCGCAAACCCTAGCTACATCGAAGCGTTAAGTGTGTGACCCTACGGGTTCGAGAATGTGTAGACATGATCCGATCAATAATGAATAGCGGGACCGGGATGTCCATATTGATTCCTACACAATCAACGAAACTCTTTATCAATTGAACCGCGATGTCGGAGATTCAATTAATCTCGTATACGATTCCCTTTGTCTCACCGATATTTCACTTGCCCGAGATTTGATCGTCGATATCACCTTATCTAGTTTAATCTCGTTACCCGGCAAGTTCTCTTTACTCGTCTATAATATAGGATATCTGTGATTACCACTTAATCACATGTTTGCAAACTTTCTGATGCTATATTACCGAGAGGGCCCAGAAATATCTTCTCCGTCACAAGGAGGGACAAATCCCACTCTTTATTCATGTCACCCAACAAGTACCATCGGAGATAGCTGAAAGCCACCTTTATAATCACCAAGTTACGAAGCGACGTTTGGTGTCCACAAAGTATTCCTCCGGTAAACGGGAGTGACATAATCTCATGGTCTAAGGAAACAATACTTGACATATATTAAAAGTGTTGGCAATAAAACTATTGGCAATAAAACTATGTGACACGATCAATTGCAACTCTTTATCATTGGGTCTTGTCCATCACATCATTCTCATAATGATATGACTCCGTTATCAAGTGACTATACATGGTTAGGAAACCTTAACCATCTCTTGAATAACGAACTAGTCTTGAAGAGGCTTACTAGGGACACTCTGTTATTTATATATTCCACACATGTATTATGTTTCCGGTTAATACAATTATAGCATGGATAATAAACATTTATCAGAGACATGAATATGCTAATAAACAACTTTATTATTGCCTCTTGGGCATATTCCCAACAGGTACAAGCCATATGTCAATTGCGGAACCAATCTCATGTAAGAGTACGCGTAAGGTCGGTCCGGCCCGCTTCATCAAACAATCCAACAGTATGGGCAAATGCACGTGAGAGGGTAACAAATATAGTATCGACGCCCACATTCAACATGTCTTCTAACCGTACCAGCAATACTACGCATAGATCGGCTCTGATACCACTCAAGGGGTTCGGTAGTAGAAAACAAAAAAATTCTATCTAACGCAACACCAAAACTAGCCAGGATCTATCTATTAGTAATGCGGTAACGGGACGATTCGGGCGACATACCTTTTGTAGACCGAAAGCGTTTAACGTTCCAAGAGGAACGTGGACAATGTAGTCGAACTGAAGCTGACCTCAGGGTTGTGACGATCCTGGCGCGACGACCGGTGTCGCAATGGCACCTCCGAGTACTCACACAGTGTATGACGACGACTCCCGGTCCCTCCGATCCCACCGAGGTTGCGGAAGTAGATCTTATGGCGGAATTCCGACAGCGCGACGGCGTGCTGTGGGGAAGATTTCCCTCTCGTGCGCGGCCCTTACTTGGGTCCACGGGTTACGAGAGAGGTGGAGAGGCGACGGGAGGTGTCGTGGGATTTATTGCATTTTCTCCAATTTTTGGCTTAATTAAAAACACCACGTGGCACTTGTATATATAGGTGGAAGGGGGCACCCCTCCTCCTTAGCTCCCCCATGTGGGACTAAAGAGAGGAGGAGGTGGGGGTGCGGCCAGCCATGGGGCAGCCGTGGTGGCCATGGGCCCCATCTGGCCCACCCGCCCCTTTCCCTCAAAGGGGTGGCCGGCCCCCTCTTGGGCCCTTCCTTCCGGAAGTGGCCCATTAGGTGGGCTGCCCCCATAAATTCGAAATTAAACATTTTAATTCAATAAATAACTTTATTAAATCAATTAATAAATAAATAATTCATTAATTAATATATTTATCTATTATTAACTTATTTATTGTAATATATAAATATTAAATCTCCAATTAATTATTTATACATTATTGAATTTATTTCCACCAATATATGAATATATATAATTCTCCAATTAATATATGCACATCATATATAAATTACCGTGACTCCGAAACTCCTTCCGGATCACTCCGATACTTCTTCGGATTTCATCGGTACCCCTCTGATTCTCTCCTTTCCTATCTTTGATAATTCCGATAATACTAGAACGATCTCCTACCATTGTCAAACCCTTAATGAAGGGGTTCGTTGCATAGAAAACAAAAAAATTCATACGAAACAGGCGGAAGAAACCCAACAGATCTAGATCTATTAGATAAAGGTAGCGAAGATGAGATTCAATCTCTTACCCTCGAAGAACGAACAAATCCTTTTGTCGATGCAGGGGTTGGTCTGTTGATCCCCGCAACTAGACTCATCAAGTCACGAGGAGATATATTATCCGATCCGAGATCCAATCCGATGGAGCGCCGCATGAGCTGCACCTCTGCGGTATCCACACGTATAGCTCGATGAAGAATTCCTCTCCTTGATCCCGCAAGCGAGGAGGAAGTGGCTCGTGAGATTCCAGCAGCACAACGGCGTGGTGGTGGAGATGGTGGAGGTTTTCCCGCGGACAGAGCTTCGCCAAGCCGTGTACGAGAGAGAGAGGAGGGAGGAGAGGGGTGGTGCGGCTAGGGGATGGGGTGCAACGCCCCAGCCCTGCCCTCCTCTTTATATAGGCGTGGGGGGGCTGCCTTGCCCCCTCCTCTAAGCCTAGGGGCGGCGGCCAAGGGGGAAACTTACCCCCCAAGGCACCCCCTTAGGGTTTTAGGCCTTTTTCACATGTTGGGCCGCATGGGCCATGGGGGGCTGGTGCGGCCAGCCCATGTGAGCTGCTGCACACCCCTTTGGTCCATGTGGGCCATTAGGGCACATGGGCCCCACTATGGGACCCCCTGGAACCTTCTAGAATATTCCGATACTCTGCCGGAAAATTCCCGAACTTTTTCGGAACCCTGGAAACCACTTTCCTTATATGAAACTTTATCTCCGGACTCTTCCGGAACTCCTCGTGATGTCTAGGATCTCATCCGAGACTCCGAATCACCATTCGTTCATACCATAAAATATCTCATCGCAAACCCTAGCTACATCGGAGCGTTAAGTGTGTGACCCTACGGGTTCGAGAATATGTAGACATGATATGATCAATTATCAATAGCGTGACCGGGATGCTGAAAGAGCATGGTTGCCCCCATGTGTTGTTTTGGTAATTAATGACAATCTCTATGGACTAATGTGTGCTTTGAGTTATATTTATAGTGTTGGTCCATAAGGAATGCTTGAACTCCATATGTTGGAGTCAAGGCTAAAAGAAGAAGATTATATGTTGATCAAAGCTAAGTGCAAGTTGATCAACATACAAGATAAGCGCATGTGAAGGTATGCGAAGAAGAAGATTATATGTTGATCAAGACTAAGTGCAAGCTGATCAACATACAAGATAAGGGCATGTGAAGATATGCGAAAGAGTGTCTCTCCCATATGAGTGTATGGGGGAGCAATATGCGAGTCTTCACCAAGCGGAGCACAATCAAGAAAGGTGATCCACCTGAGAGTAGATCAAGATCGTCATCATCTAGCTCAAGTAGAATGTGCAAGGAAAAGATATGATCTTGATAGGGTTTCTATTTTACCGGTCTCGAGGTGTAGTTGGGAGACCGGGTTTTAGGATAGGTAACCGTACTATCAAGAGAGGCTCTCAAGTAAGCTTTAGCGTATCGGTTGTAGAGAGCTCAAACCTTTGCATCCTTGGCATCATCTTTATTGCGTATCGGTTTGAGTTCTCCACGGTGATGCGTGGAAGTCAAAGTTGAGAAGCTTGTTACTCTTGGGTGCTTTGGTGCCCTAGAGCTTGTTACCCTAGGGCACGTTGGTACCCTAGACGGTTGTTGATTTCTCGGAGTCTTGGTGGCTCACGGGATTTGTTGGGAGCCTCCAATTAGGTTGTGGAGGGTGGCCCAACCTTGTTGGTCTCGGAGCTTTGGTAGCTACGAAGACATTGCCGGGAGCCACCAATTGAGTTGTGGTGTGTGCCCCGGCCTTGGAGCATCAAGTCTTGGCGGCTCGGTGCATTTGGTGAAGACCCTCCAACTTGTGGAGTGTGCTTAATCCTTGTAAAGGTTCTAGTTGTCAACCTCAACGGCAACATAGTGACAAGTGCCTCGCCACATTGGTGGTAAGACACAACGGAGATACGGTGTGCCATATCAAGGCTACTCGGTGTTTCACATTGGTGAACACCGCGCCGCTCCAACGGAGACTAGCTTCCATTGGGAAGTGAACTTCGGGATAAATCATCGTCTACAAGTGCCTCAGTATTTCTATATCCGAGTTTCTTACTTATGCTATTTACTTTGTGATAGCCATAGAGTTTAAAGTTATATATCTTGCTCACCTAGTTGATTATATTGCTTAGCATAAGTTGTTGGTGGACATAGGTAAACCTAGCTAGTTTAGGTTTTGGCTTGATAAATTAAACATTAGTTTTATTCCGCATTTATTCAAGACTTAACCGTAATAATTTTAAATCGCCTATTCACCCCCTCTAGGCGACATCCGTGTCCTTTCAATTGGTATCAGAGCGGGTTCTCTCTTTATAAGGCTTCACGGCCTAGAGAGTAAAGATGTCGTCTAGTGATTTAGTGCACAATGCCTCTTTAATATTCGATGGCACTAATTATGATGATTGGAGAAATCGCATGCTAAATTATTTTAGGGACATTAATCCATATATAGAGAAAATTCTAGATATGAGGTTTTCTCCTCCAAAGGATCCAAAAAGATTATCTTTAGAGGATGAGGAAAATTCTTATCTAGATGCTCAAGCTTCTAAAGTGGTTTTCATGTCTTTGAGAAATGCAGTTGCTTTGTCGATCTCTCCTTATCGGAATGCTCATGAGCTATGGACCAAGCTTCAAGACAATTATGGTGTGTCCATTGATAGTGAGAATGATTGTTCTCCCTCCACCTCCGGGCATGATGAGTTCTCAACTTCTTCTACATCACCTACATGTGGCAAGCCACAGAATAATGCAATGGTGAGTAGGGATAAATTTCGCAATAATGATAGTGTGCTTCTTATAGATGATAATTCATCCATATCTTATTGCAATGATTTATCTTTGGACTTAAACACATCTAGCACTATAAATGTTTCACATGCTTGTGTTGATAGTCCTTGCTTATCCTCTAAATCGTCAAGTAATGATGATCATGACAATAATAATGATGATGAAGAAGATGATGCTTACTTTAGTAAGAAAGGCCTAATGGTTCTTAATGCTCTTTCAAATAATAAAAATGCTTGTGAGAACCTTAATGAAATCATGAGCACCCTTGTTGAGCAAGGAATTACTATTGAAATTTTGGAAGCTCGTGAAGATGAAAGTCTTAGCCGCGAACGTGATTATGCGAACATGATTGTGGATCTTGAGGAAGCTCTTGAAAAGGAACAAACCACCAAGAAATCTCTTGAGGAGACATTTACTCTAGAGTTATCTAAAGTAAATGAAACCCATGATAGAGCTCTCAAGGTGACTAATGATTTTAAAATAAAAAATGATAAGCTTGTTGTTGAAATGGTTAGACTCCTTGAGGCTAATAAGAAATTTCAAAAGGATGTCAAGTCCTTGGAAGATTCTCTTGCACATCTCACTAAGTCCCATGATCAACTCTAAGCTCAATTGCTAAAAGAGCTTCCTACTTGTTCTCCCATTGCTATTAATGTTGATGCTTGTGCTACTAACTCTATTTCTTGTGAAGCATCCATTTTAAAGGAGAATGTTGAGCTAAGGGCTCAACTTAAATTTCTAACTAGCAATTATGAGATATTGGAAGAAAGCCATGAGAAGCTCTTGAGCTTTCATGAAGATCTTCTAGTATCTCATGATAAGCTAAAATTAGCTCATGAGGCTATCGCTACCAAGGTAATATCTAGTGAGCCTCATGTGGACAATGGCACAACTTCTACTAAAAATGCTACAATGCCATGTGCTAGTCCTTGTAATTCTTCATCTCACACTAGTGGTAAATCATATGTTGAATTACATTTCGTGCCTAGTTGCTCTAACAATGAAGCCTCAACTTCCACTAGTACTTGTGTAGCTACTAACCTTGTAGGGAAGACTAAAGAGCACAAGGCACAAGCCACTTCTTTGAAGAAAGATGTGGAGAAGCGTCATAAAGGGAAGGCCACATTTGACAACTTGTTGAGTGTGCAAAAATCCCCCAATGACAAGAGTGGACTTGGATTCAACTCCAATATCAAGAACAAGTCCAAGAGTAGCAATAAGAAGGGCCAAGAACAAGTCAATCACTCGGCCAAGATTGTTTGCTTCAAGTGCAAAGTTGAAGGGCACCATGTTAGGGATTGCCCAATGAAGAAGAAGCCTCTTAGTGAGAAGCAACTTGGGAAGCGGCCTATTGTTCAATCTCATGCTCAACCTCGGGTTGAACAAGGGCCACCTCCTAAGAAGACTCAAGTCATTGCTCCTCATGTTGAGGAGCCTATTAAGAAGAAAGAAAAGAGTCGATATTGCTACTTATGCCGTGAGAAGGGCCACTTGGCTTCTTCATGCACTAATGGTACTCTATCCAACCCCATAATAATTGATGATGTTTATTCTCTTAGAAAGGATAGGGTTGGCAATGTGTTTGCCAAATATGTGGGGACTCAAAGTGGTGTCAAGAAAAGAACCATTTGGGTTGCCAAGCCTATTGTGACTAACCTCTTAGGACCCAACTTGGTTGGGGACCAACAAGCTCAAACTTGATCAATAGGTTGTGATGGAGGACATTGGCGACTTGGCTATCATTTGAAGAATTAAGGGATCTTCATGGTTATATCTCATTTAGCCAAGTCAATTGGATTATCACATATCTATCTCATATCCAATGCTCCTTCTTGCGGTAACTTATATTTAAATTACATATACATTGAAAGTTGCTTGCTCCCTTGCATGTGTTAGTTTTGTTCCTAGCATGTGCTTGTATATGTTGTGCTTATTACTTACCTTGAGCAATCAAGTTTGTGTATGTTAATGTGCGCTCCATATATGTGTAAACTTTGTGTTGAGTCTTTATTGGATCTTGTATTGATTTCAATGGGATCTTTTGAGAGATTAATGGACTATCCCATTTTGGGGGAGTGATATGCTTTGTGCACTTCACTAACCTAAAAATGTGTGTATATGAGGAACACCACCTAGTATTGATATATCAAGATTATCTAGTAACTTTGTGGTGTGTCATGCTCATGAGAAATTAAAATTCTATAATGTCCATTAATTATCTCTAGTTGATTTTATTTGTCTCTTGTTAAGAAGAAATGAATTATCACATTGTGGGGGAGCAATACGCTATGTGCATATTACAATCCCATAAAATGTGAACATTTGAGGTTTTGCCACTTAGATTTGATATTGTAAATTATCTTATTTCTATGTGGCATACTAGCTCGAATAAGTTCCAATTTGATTTTTAGCTATCCTTTGGCTCTTGTTTGTGTGAGTTTGCTTGGTATGGTTTCTCTCTAATATGCATCCCTATATATTATTTGAGAAACCATTTGTTCCATATTATTCTAACCATGGCCTTGCCGATTGGTTTGAATAGTTGGAACTACCAACAAACCTTATTAAAATATGGTGTTTTATTTCTTATCTCTTGCCATATGTTTTGTCTTGTGAGGATATTCTTGAATAACTCTATCACCGGGAAAATAATTCCAAATGGTCATTGTCCTTGGACAATCCATATTTATGTTTGTGATAGAATATGTTTGATTATCCTTACATTGGCATTGGCTTTTATTTGCCCCATCTCTTGCCAAAATATTTATTTTTACTCCCATTGCCTTCCTTGCCTCTTGCATGGATCCTAATTTTTCAATTGGTAGTGTTTAGTGTTGTAAATAAAATATGAAGAGTAATGATCCCTTGTGCGTGCATTTTGTCTTCAAATGCAAATATCAAAATCATGCATGAATCTTGGGGAGCATTCCTTTTATTTAGAACACTATCCTATCTATCAATATTTGATCCTTTCAATTGGCATTTGATTTCTATCGTATGTGTTTATGGAAGACAAATCTTTTTCTCTTGATTCTTTGTGCCATCATGAAAGTGTAGAGGGTGCTTGGTTTATTTAGTGTAACCTTGCTCTCTCTTGGGAGTCTTGCTTTCTCATTTCTTGTTTTATTTTTATCCTATAGAATGAGAAAACCATTTGAGCATGTCTCTTTCTTTTATCTTATATGCTCATTGGCCTTGCCTAGGTACCTTCAATTGGTATTAATTGGAATTTAATATCTCCTTCATAGATATTGTTTCAATTGATATTTATTGTGGGAATTTTGATACCTTATTACTTTATTTTACTTTACTTGATTCTGGTCAAGTATTATCCTCTTCGTGGTATCTTTTTCTCTTAGTTGGTATCTTATTTTTAATTGGTGTCTTATCGATCATGTGTTGCTTTGATTCGATACCTTTTGATATCACACTTCATGTGTTGATGTGTTTTGGAATCAATCATATGTTGATTTGATTTTTCCTCAATCATGTGTTGATGTGGATTTTGATATAATTTGGACAACCTTTTTGTGTCACACTTTGGTGTGCTCTCTTCTTGGTTTACTTGGTGTTTGTCCGAATTGTATCTCGTTTGGTTCTTAAAAGACTTTGTATGTATATCCTTTAACATATATATTATATGGCATGCCTGTCTTTCTTGATCCAATATATAGGGAATATTCCACCGAATCCTAAATCGGCTAAGATGTGCATGAAATTCAATTTCACATCTATATGCACATATTTATGTGGAGTATGTCCTATGTATTGTAGTTCATCTAACTACTATGGGACCCAATGAGTTTGGGAACCATGTTGTACTTGAATTTTGTTTTAGGTACAATGGAGATACATTGGATGCTTGCCTCACTCATAAGGAAGGTGTTCTCACCGTGTGATTATTGGAGTCAAGCTTTGATGATAATCAAAATTCTCATCTTCATCATCACCAATGCTATATTGGTAACAAGTATCTATCCCATGCATATCTTTCTTGTATTCAACCTTGTGTAGGTTGCATCTTGGCATGAAACTTCTAATGTGCAATTGCTGTGGTTTGGCTTATTACTTCACTTGGTATATCTTTGTGATATTTGTGATGAAGTTGCAAAAACCTTTTCATCAATTGGTATTATTTCTTTGTGATACTTGTTGCCTATCTCAAAGCATTTCCACTATCTCTTGTTCACTTAGTGATATGTGTGATGCAATTGATGTGTTTGAAGTTCATTTATATACAATGAGATAAATTTGAGATATGTGCTATGCTTTTAAGAAATAATCTCTGTTTGTATATTCATGACTTCCTTTTGGTTACCATGATCTCCTTTTCTTCGACCATTTTATATGTGTAAGTTTCTTGTCGATGTATATCATTAACGATTTGTCTACTTAGAAATCTATACATACGAGAGAGGTCACCTTTTATTTGGTATCCTATTTTCTTTCAATCCACCTTGTCTTTTATCTATAATTCTTTGGTGCTCCAAGTTTGTCTCGTGAGTGCTTGTCTTATTTCTATTTGCATCTTTGCGCACTCACATTTTATTGAAGATTCTTCTCTTCATGCTTATCACGGTGAGTATGTTGATTTGTTGGCTACATGTTCTCTCTAGCTCTTGGTTTTTTCGATTGGTTTTAATTTCCAATTGGTATCCTTGAGCTTGTGAACATATTCTTTTTGAAAAATCTTCTTTGTAAGTTGTGTGTGTCAATACTTGATATATACTTAATCTCTATTTGGTTAAGACTATGTGTCTTACCAAATTAATTGTCTTGCACNTTACCATGATCTCCTTTTCTTTGACCATTTTATATGTAAGTTTCTTTGTCGATGTATATCATTAACGATTTGTCTACTTAGAAACCTATACATATGAGAGAGGTCACCTTTTATTTGGTATCCTATTTTATTTCAAGCCACCTTGTCTTTTATATATAATTCTCTGCTGGCTCCAAGTTTGTCTCGTGAGTGCTTGTCTTATTTCTATTCGCATCTTTGCGCACTCACATTTTATTGAAGATTCTTCTCTTCATGCTTATCACGGTGAGTATGTTGATCTTGTTGGCTAAATGTTCTCACTAGCTCTTGTTTTTTTCGATTGGTTTTAATTTCCAATTGGTATCCTTGAGCTTGTGAACATATTATTTTTCAAAAATCTTCTTTGTAAGTTGTGTGTGTCAATACTTGATATATAACTTATCTCCACTTGGTTAAGACTATGTGTCTTACCAAATTGATTGTCTTGTCACACACACATACTCTTGGTTGGGCCTTTATTGATAGTTTCTCTTAATTGGTATCTCCTTATGGCTCAACCACATATTTGGTGCAAGTGCTTTGTTTTGCTTTAATTTTTACATCCTTGCACTTGGTGAGTGTTCTAGATGATTTTGGGGGAGTGAGGATTCCATATTTGTGCACTCCTCAATAGTGCATGAACATTGGGGAGCTTCTCTATTTTTATTTAGAACTCTCGGTTTGGATCTTCTTGATTGCTTTTCTCCTTTGTGGAGATGTTTAGAATGATTTCATCCTTTTGCAATCTTTGGATCCTCAATATAGTTTGATTTCCTCTAATTATTCGTTAATGGATATGTGCATTTGATTCCACTCACATTTTGAGAAATGCACACTTTATGGAGGAATTCATATTATATTGGCTTACTAAATTTTTCTTCCCATTTCGGCAATCGATGCCAATGGGGGAGAAGTTTAGAGGGTTTAAGGGAATTTGGTTTTTATGCTTTCGTTTGGTTCTTAAGCATTTGCCTCTCATGCTCATGCATCCTTGCTTCGTAAGGTTGCTTAATTCATTATATAAACCCTCTTAAAAGGGATTGTCATCAATTACCAAAATGGGGGAGATTGAAAGAGCATAGTTGCCCCCATGTGTTGTTTTGGTAATTAATGACAATCTCTATGGACTAATGGTTGCATTGAGTTATACTTGTAGTGTTTGTCCATAGGAGTGCTTGAAGACCGTATGTTGGTTTCAAGGTGGAAAGAAGAATATTAAGTGATGACCAAGAAGTTTAAAGTGTTATCTGAAGAATGGTCATGATGGTGTTGAGCATAGCAAGTATGTCTTGAAGATTAAGATTGAGTGAATGTTCATGTTGATCTTCAAGACATCATCCTTATGAAGAGATAAGTAAAGATACAAGTTGATTAGTGCAAGTCCAAGAAGAGCATATTGAAGAGATAACATGCTTGGTGCTTGTCACCCTTTTGGAGATAATGGTCAAGTGAAGATGATCTCCCATAGTGACGTATGGGGGAGCAATCTTTGAGTCTTCACCGAGCAAAGCACAATCAAGAAAGGTGATCCACTTGAGAGGAGATCAAGATCGTCCTCATCTAGCTCAAGTGGAATGCGCAAGGCAAAGGTATGATCTTGTTAGGGTTTCTATTTTACCGGTCTCGCGGTGTAGTTGGGAGACCGGGTTTTAGGATAGGTAACCGTACTATCAAGAGGGGCTCTCAAGTGAGCTTTAGTGTATCGGTCGTAGAGAGCTCAAACCTTTGCATCCTTGCATTCTTGCAATCATCTTTATTGGTTCTTATTTGGGTCTTATCGTGGTGTGGTCTTGGTGCTTGTCGTGCTTGTCGTGACAAGACCAAGTTCACCGAAAACGGATTTCGTTGCATCGTCTATTGCATTTTCGGTGGTGGAGATTTTGCCGATTCACTAAGTAAGGAAAGGTTCACACCTTCCTACCCATACCAAAATCTACATTGCCTATTCTTATGTGGCTTTTATCTTGATGTGGTTTTAGAGCTTGTCTTGATCTTCAATACAAGCTCAAGTTCATCAAAAACGGATTTGGTATGAAAGACTTATTGCGTTTTTGATTTTGGGGGTTTGCCGGTTATTCATTTAGAGAGAGATCTAACATTTCCCCATTTGGTTTTAACCTCCCATGTTGGACTATGATGTTTCTATGCATAATATTGTGGTGCTCATTGTGGTGATTCCAACGAGTCCAAGATTATCGAAAACGGAGTCCGGATACAGAAGTTATTGCATTTCCGGTATCGGACGTTTTCTAGACAGAAAAAGAAAAGAAAAGAAAGAAAGAAAAAAGGGGAAAGAACCTGGCCAGCCACTTGGCCGGCCTGGCTGGGCAAATGGCCGGGGCTCCTCTGTAGGGGGCCGACCATCATGACCGGGCTACTGGCTGGGCTACGCAACGCCCTAGCCAGCCATTTGGCCAGCTTGGCCGGCCTCGTGCCTTTTGCCTTCAATGGGCAGAATTTTACCCTTCCTATTTAAGGGGTTTCTTCCCCAAATGAACTAGATCTTTTGCCCAACTCTTGAGCTTATTTTCCTCCATTGTTGCCATCCCTTTGAGCTTTGCTATCTCTCAATCCCTCTAATAGTTCTTGCTAGTTTTTGAGGGAAAAGAGAGAGGAGGTCTAGATCCGCGTTTCCACCGATCGTTTTCTCCTCTAAGTGAGGGGAATCCTTTGGATCTAGATCTTTGAAGTTTCTTAGTGTTTCTCCTTTGTTCTTCCTCTTAAATCCCTCCATAGCATTAGTTGCTTTGGTTGGATTTTAGAGAGAAGGATTTGACCACTTGGTGTGTTCTTGCCATTGCATTAGTTGCATCGGTTTGAGTTCTCCACGGTGATACGTGGAAGTGAAGTTGAGAAGCTTATTACTCTTGGGTGCTTTGGTGCCCTAGAGCTTGTTCCTCTAGGGCACGTTGGTATCCTAGACGGTTGTTGATCTCTCGGAGTCTTGGTGGCTCACGAGATTTGTTGGGAGCCTCCAATTAGGTTGTGGAGGGAGGCCCAACCTTGTTCGCTTCGGAGCTTTGGTTGCTACGAAGACATTGCCGGGAGCCACCAATTAAGTTGTGGTGTGTGCCTCGGCCTTGGGCATCGAGTCTTGGTGGTTCGGTGCATTTGGTGAAGACCCTCCAACTTGTGGAGTGTGCTTCATCCTTGTAAAGGTTCTAGTTGTCAACCTCAACGACAACATAGTGACAAGTGCCTCGCCACATCGGTGATAAGACACAACGGAGATACGGTGTGCCATATCAAGGCTACTCGGTGTTTCACATCGGTGAACACCGCGCCGCTCCAACGGAGACTAACTTTCATTGGGAAGTGAACTTCGGGATAAATCATCGTCTCCAAGTGCCTCGGTATTTCTATATCTGAGTTTCTTACTTATGCTATTTACTTTGTGATAGCCATAGAGTTTGAAGTTATATATCTTGTTATCACATAGTTGATTATTGCTTAGCATAAGTTGTTGGTGCACATAGGTAAACCTAGCTAGTTTAAGTTTTGGCTTGATAAATTAAACATTAGTTTTATTCCGCATTTATTCAAGCCTTAACCGTAATAATTTTAAATCGCCTATTCACCCCCCCTCTAGGCGACATCCGTGTCCTTTCAACACCCACACCCGTACCCGCACCTGGGTGTAGATTTTATACCATACCCGCACCCGTCAGGGTATTAAAACCCCATGGGTAAAGCCACCCAACAACTCAACGAGATAATA